>VUQG01045453.1:19336-30057 GCA_015106755.1 Etia nguti | reverse complement strand
CAAAACCCCCCCCCCCAACCCCCCCCCAAAAAACAACACCCCCCCCCCCCCCCCCCCCACACACACACACACAAAATCACCTCCACTTCCTTCTGTGTAACAATACTGACCCCCAGTGGTCACTGTGAGTATGAGAAACAAATCCTCATGGCTGTTGTACCAAAGCAACAGCTCGGGGTCTCAAGCAGGTAGGCGAGAAAATTGACTGTTAGCTTCATAAGTCAGTGCTTCACTGATTTTCTTATAGCCATAGCGTGACCCCCGTCTTGGCACTGGGTGTGTTTCTGCCTGCAGTGGGAGCAGGAGAGGCCTCCATCTCATCAAAAAACAAACTGCTCTGACTCAGTCTGGAGATTACACACTTAAACCCAAACCACCAGTCTCACCAAACCCTCACCCCAAAAACTTCACAGCATTATTCTTTCTCTGTATATGGTTAAGTGCTGCTCAGCAAATGATCGGCTACTCGCTAGAGAAGAAAAAAAAACAAGTTTCTTTCTTGTGGTCTTAGCAGATTAAATCTATGCATGCCTTTTGTATACAGTGATTGGTCTTGCCAAACTCTCACCTACACTTGTACAGAGAGCCATGGGTGCCATCGTCGCTTGCCATGGGACTGGCTGAAACAACTAACGTGTGTTTTAATCTGGTACAAGTTAAAGCCAGGGGGCGAAGAGTCACCGGCATTCACGAATATATATAAAGAAGCATTTGTTTACTTGGGATGATTGTACTTTTACACATATCTATCTTCAAACGGATGATCTGCTCTGATGTGTAAGCTGTTGATAAAGCTATTGATATTCCAAGCAGGATGGTGGGACTGATCAATCATGCTGTGTGGGGACAGGATTATTAACGGCATACTTTCATTGATCTATCTTGAACTTTGCCACTCTCTCAAAGTCTCTCTGGAGTAGGAGGAGGCATACAGAGCGCTCATAGACCTGTTTGGCACTCATTCCTAGGTTTCTACACCTCTTTTTTTGTTGTAATGATTTCCTCTTAAAACGAGAGGGTGCCAGCCATTTATGCTTTTTTTTTCCAGGTCTGGGGTAATAAAATGCTCTGTTGCTTCTCCCACTCTTTAGAGGAAGCTTTCATTTGGTATAGCTCTGTATTTCTTGGCGCTCTCTGATTCAATACAAACAGGTAAAATAATACTGATGCTTAAAGTAGCTGTCTCTATCTATCTATCTATCTATCTATCTATCTATCTATCTATCTATCTATCTATCTATCTATCTATCTATCTATCTATCTATCTATCTATCTATCTATCTATCTATCTATCTATCTATCTATCTATCAGCCTGGCACTGACCTCGTTGAGTATCTCAGAACATTTTTCGTCCATCACTCTTTGATATTTTTTCCTCTTTCACGTGATTGTCGCTGACCGCCGAAACCTAGGAATGGGTGCCGAGAGCTCCAACTAAATGCAGAGCCAGTGTAAAAACAGCAGGTTATCAGGTTGAATGTCATAAAAATGATCAATCATTAATATCAAAGAGACTGTTATACAATCAATACCAAACCTGGACTCTGATCCTCTCCGGCTTTCTGAGCATCTGAGTGTACGTGAATATTTCTAGCATGTAAATTTTGTGCCATAGCAAGTGGATCCTTGGAGAAGAAGAACAGGAACTGTACATATTAGATCTATTAGCCATATCATGTCATCCAATCTGTAGACCTCCTTGCCATGTCTGACAGAGGAAAATGACTGTTGAATTGTAAATAGTGTAGGTATAGTAAAATATGATTTATCGGCTGTTTCTTTTCTCCGGGGATCGCTCATGTTTTGCTCAGTCCCATGGCTGCTTGGTCTCAAAGGGAAGGATAAGACAATAATGTATTTGTCTATAGAACACATATGACTTCTTTTTTAATTTAAATGTATGTTTTATATACTGTCTGTCTTGTAAATGAGCTCCTTTTTCGTCATAAAAGCATGATGTGACTCGACTGAATCCTGTGTGCCTCCCTGTTTTGTGTGTGTCACATTAGAGTCCGAGGCTCTAAGTTTGGGCTTGATGATGGATTTCTGAGAGCTGATATCAACAAGAATTAATATTTTTCAACATAAAACCACATTACTCTGAATTTAGAGGGTTTTTATAACATCTTTATACTATTCCCCCCTCTAGAAATGTACCTCATCAATTTTATTGCCATTCAGCCAAGATTTATAAGATTTATCACACAAAAATCACAGGTTGTTTTAGGAGAAAAATAATGTTTATTTCAGATAAAGACATTTTCATTTTCTCTTTGTGTTTCTACAAACACGGAGCATGAATGTAATGATTTAAATGAGCATTTTGCAGTTGTGGATCAGATTGTGCAAATGTCAGTGGGAAGCCACCTCATCAAACCACTGAATCCATGTTTCATGAAATAATTGCTTTGTTGATATATTGCTGAAGATAATACATACGATGATGGAACACAAATGCTCCTTTAATCAGGTAATGAAGTCTAGTGTAATTATTCACTCAGTGTAATATAAATGCTGTACCTACACTATGAACTACAGTTTAGATCAGTTACGTTAATCCTTTCTAAAAGCATCCAGTGAATTACTATGAAATTATACTTTTTTCATACTTTAATAATAGTTAATGTATTATTTTTAATGAAAAACAGCTGTGTTCCCGAAGGCTGATGGGTAACATGGTTGGCATTTCTTTCATTTTGGTCCCTTGCACTAATTCTTATGTGCTAATGGCCTTAATCAACTCACGTTTAAATAAAAAATCTCTACATTTCTGTCAAACTAACATCTAAAGCAAGTACATAAGAACATGTTGGTGTTACAGTTGATGAGCAATGAAACTTCTCTATGTGGATACAGTAACACTGAAGAAATGTTGAAGAAGAGAAGAAGAAACTCAACACACTGTATTGAAAATTAGCTCCACATAAGGGGCTGAAATCATTTGATGTTGGTTATGTGACTTTGGGCCAGACTATTGCTGAGTGATAGGGGGGCTCGTCAGTGGGTAACACAACTGACAGAAATTTCTTGGACACAATGAAACTGAATAATCCATAATTTCATTGTTCATGTACAATGACAGTAAAAGGCTATTCTATTTTATTCTAAAACAATGTTCTCATGTTTTAATGGTTATTTTTTAACAAATAATAATGAAAATAATAAACAAAAACATGCATCCGAATGATAATTTTGAGCAGCAAAACTTGACATTTATCAAATCAAACCACGCAAATAAACTGATTCTGTGTATTGTATTGAAAGGATGGATCCTGTTGTCTTTTTTTCTTGGTATTTTTGTATTAAAAGCTGATCATTTCTTGAAATTAATTTTTTTTTTTTTTTAAATATAAATACAACCTGTGGACATTCTAATTATAGAATGGCCCAGTAATACACAAGCTACATTATGTTACCACGTTGAACCAAACATTACACATGTTTATAGATCTTCGGAACTACAATTAAGTCCATATGTTTTTGAACAGCGATTGTTATTTTTAGTCTGTACACCACCAGAGAGGATTTCAATTGAAACCAAGATCCAAGGAGCAGACTTTTAGCTTTAATTTAAGGGCTTCGTAGTAAGTATTGTAGTAAGTGAGTTACAGCCATTTTTATTCCCAATTCCCAATTTTCAGAAGTTCAAAATTACCTGGACAATTGATGATAGTTAGGCCTGTTATCCTATTATTTCATGATTAATTAAGGCGATCAAACATTTGGTTCAAAGAGCTCAAAGAGACGTCTGCACAAGTGAAGGAGGCCATCATCAGACTATCAAACCAAAAACCTCTCGGAGAGAAAGCAAAACCCTTAGAAGTGGCCAAATCAACAATGGGATTCATTCTTAAAAAGAAGGAATGCACTGACCAGCTTGGCAACATCAAAAAGCCTGAAAGACCACAGAGGATAACTAACATGCATGACAGCATGGTTAAAAACAACTTCACAATATCTAACCAAGTCAAGAACTCTCCGGAGAAGGTAGTAGTATCTACAGTTAATCTACAATTAAGAGACACCTTCACAAAAATTTACAGCGAGGTCCAAACCACTAGTTACACACAAGAACGAGAAGGCCAGATTAGACTTTGCCAGACAAGCAGCAGGGAGGAAACGCAACATCTGGTAATGTCCATGGTTTCAAGACTTCAGGCAGTCATTGTAAAAATGTACCTCGGTTTCTCCAGTTACTTTTGAGCAGATGAAAACAGGAGACTATATATAGAAATGGCTATAGTTTAATAATAACAATAATAAGTAGTGAAAGCTAAATTTTGTTAAAGCCCTCGAATTAAAGCTGAAACTGTGCACTTCAGTCACATCTTGACTGTTTAATTTAAACTTTAAACTGTATGGCACACTGAGGTAAAATTACAAAGCATGCCTGATTGTGCAGTTATATGGATAGGTTTGTGAGCATTAATGTGACGCTCTGACAGCCACCACGCTTCTCCAAAGGCTTCTCTCAAGATTTAGGACCACGGCTCCAGGAACACTCATACACAAGGTGTTATTAATTTTGGAGACCTAATGTGTTTTAGATTTAACAAATAAATTACACACAGTTAAAAAAGCAATTATGTAAATGCCCACAACCAATAATTAAAATAATAACTTTCCAAAATTGACCAGGTTCTTTCTCAAAAAGTAAACAATTGTCCAGCAGTTGGGGTTTTTTTTAGAAGAAAATCAGAAATTATGTATGTTGTCTTTTTTTAAACCAAAGTCTTTGTTGATAAAAGACCACAGAGCTACTTATTATAATTAGTCTGTACCTACCCTCAAGATAGCATAATACTCATTTTAGGTACGGATTTTCTAAATATCAAAGTCTCTTTCCTTGTAATAAGTCCAATTTTCTTCAATTAACCATAAATTTTAGACAGTTTTGTCTAGTTAAAAGGCATACAGCAGTTAGTTCCATTTGCTAGTTTTAAGAGTTCTAGTCAAGCAACTTTGGCTTACCCCACTGGCAGATTTTTTTCTCAAAACAAGAAAATGTTGTCAGATTTAAGAATATTTGGCTTGTTTCCAGTATAGCTGTTTTTGCAGTGTGCCTGGAACATACAGGTTTACACTGGGAAACCTGCATATGGTGTTCCAGAAAAGAAACGAGCAAAGTTTTTATTCTAGACTCAGGTCTCAGGCTCATACTGTGCTACTGTCAGCTGTGTCAGAAGCAAGTGTAATATTGGGAACATATTCTCCGTACCAAATAAAATATTCCCAGAAACTTTTGACTACAAGCACAACAGGTGTCTGTTGTGCTGTTCATAAGAAATCTTTATTCTGCAATAGGGACATTAAAAGCTAAATAATGTTATCATTAAAAATATTAAAATGTAAAATAATCATCAGTCTTGCACAAAATCAAAATACTCTGTTTATGCAATACCAGGTGCTGTAATCTTTTCAACTCTGTTATGCTCAATCACTGCATCTTCATGTAAGACACATGTTTGTTTGTGTGATCTTTAAAGTTGTTCTTCTAAAAAGGTATGCAATCTAGGACTTGGAATGCTGATTGTTTCAAGCTGCAGCAAAATGTATTTTTGATACCAGCCTGTATGTTATATTGTTATTATTCCTGTTAAGAGTATCTGGAATATGCACTTCTTAAAGTGCCCATGTTACACAGTACCCTGCTCAAATGTAGGTAATGTTAGACATGATTCCCCTGGAATAGACCTCAGTACGGTTAAAATGGAGTTACTGACCCTTTGCTGTGTCAATAGAAGTGCAAAAACTAAGAGTGCTTCTGGTGTCTTGCTTTAAGATAAAGTCCCTTATTTTTAGTAGCTTTTTGAACAGATGGTGTCTTATTCTCAGCAATTTTTTCTAATTATTGTTCTCAGAGCTGAGATATAATTCTTATAGTTAGCTCAGTCAAGAAAGAAACAATTCAGTTTTAAGAAAATTTTTCCTATAGGAAGTTTTTTTTCTTATGTAAAATTTAAATTAAGGTGTAGAATCTTAAAGTAAGCAAATAATTCTTGAAAACAGCTTCACTAAAAAAAGGCCATGTTGGCTTTACTTAATTCAATAGTGGTCATTGGTTGCACACAAATGTTTTGCTTTGGCAGAAACTTAAACAACTGAGTTAAATCAACACAACTTATTCATATTCAATAAACCTGTTCATTTTGTGTTGATAAAACGCGATTGAAACATGTTTAGATGAAGTAAGTTGTATTTTAATCCTTTACAATTTTGTCATTTTATTCCAACACTATTCAATAACTTTTACCCCAATACTACTTGGTCACTTAAATACTACATGTTGTCTTCATATTACATAATGTTCAACAAAGTCTAGAGTCTGGTTACCATAAAAAAAGGAATGGATCTACAACAACTTCCATCCTCCTATCTTTATCCTCGTTGCAGGGGGGGTGGGGCATAACCCTGAAGTGATAGGTTACGAGGCAGGGTACGCCCTGGAGAGCTTACCAGTCTATCACATAGAGACAAACAACCATTTGCACTCACGTTCACGGGTAATTTAGAATCACCAATTAACCTAATCTAACTCTAATAACTGCATGACTTTTAACTGTGGGAGAAAA
This sequence comes from Etia nguti, assembly GCA_015106755.1. NCBI lineage: Eukaryota > Metazoa > Chordata > Actinopteri > Cichliformes > Cichlidae > Etia > Etia nguti. The sequence goes on along the minus strand of VUQG01045453.1, from coordinate 23,484 downwards.
CCAGAACACCCAGAGAGAAACCACTGCAAACTAGCCAGATTGTGGGTTTTAACCCAGGACCTTCTTGCTGTGAGGCAATAGCATACACGTGGTGTGTGTGTAGTTGTCTGCTTCTTATAACTCCAGTGATTTTCCTGCAGTTTCAAATCTCGTGCGATCTTGTGAATTTCACGAGTCCAGCAACTAACCACTCTTACTAGATTGTATCATGTCATCTCAACAAGAACAAATTAAGTAGTTGAATTTCATACAGATGCTACATGATTTAATTACGTTCAAGATAGAAACATGAAATTTTTGTGTTCAAATTACAAGGTAGACTTTTTTAATGTAACAACCACCCAATTTACTTTTTCGGTGTACCGAAAAAAGTACAGGCGGCTGCTCGACTTCACTGAGCTGGATGCCTTCCTCAAACCACGATCCAAGGCGCGCAAGACTGAAATCCCATGCGGTGTCGCGAGATTTAACATTGCTATATTATTGACTTACTTCACTCGAACATGATATGAACAATTTATAATACCCTCTCTGCATATCATGTAGTTTCTACACTATATAGTTACACTTAACTTTAAAGCATGAGGCAATTGTGTTAAATACACGCAAGATGCTTACATAAATCCAAGAGATGGCCAATCCCTTTTTTTCAGTGCGCTTGTTAACAAAGATTCAGAAAAACAACACATTCTGATTTTTTTATTAATGTACATCTCAGCCTTGCCTCTAATTTTGTTTTCAAACCTTCTGATATACTCATTTCTAATCTTCTCCTTCACTCCCAACGTCTTTAACTCTGCCAACTCCAGCTCCACCTCCAGTTTTTGTTAGAGCCAGTATCTCTGAATTGCACAACAAAATTAGGGAAACTAAATTACAGAAAATGTAATAATCATTCGATATTATATTGTAGACATTTTAAGAGACTTTACTTTTGTCTATTTTGTCTAAAGATGGGTGATTTGTTTTGTTAAAGCATGTTTAAATGCACGGTGGGCACTTTTAAAACTTAGCTAGAGTAAGTTTAAATCCTTACTCACTATAAGTTTGTTTTTTGTTTTTTTTAAATAAAGGGGCAATGGTTGAAGTTTGGAGAATCAGAATTTTATTTTGACCTGAGTATAGAGAAGCTGTAAATTGAGGACCCTCTTTCTGGTTTCTGGTCAAAAAAAATTTAACAAACACGACCACATACTTTTATTTTTGAGCCACCAGGTGGCAGCAGAGTACCACAATAGATAGCAAAAAGCATCACACAAAAGTAGAAAATCAGTTATCCAATTGCTTCGTTCTTTATTTGCTTTAGTCAAAACACACAATTTACCAACACTGGTTTTCACCTTGTGTATTATTTGCTCGAGTTATTACTTGATTCTTCCTCCAAACGCTGAAGGCAGACCCACATGACTGACACCACCCTCACTGTATCACTGAGATCAGGATCAGAGGAAAGGCTCTCTGCCTGATGGTCGCATGCATGTGTGTTCATGTGTGTGTGTGTGTGCACATGTGTGCAGGTATTTGATCAACATCTTCGATTTGATGTCCACTTAACAAGTCAGATCCCCACCACTAGCTCCCTCATTGCCGGGGGAGGGTCCAGGGTGCCACGCCCCCCCCCTGTAAAGGTCACTCTGCAGAGGTTAAAGGTGATCATGCACACACATACACACACACACACACACACACACACACACACACGTACACTGAAAGAGACTGAAAGTATCTCTCCCCCTCTGCTCCCATCTCTCCTGTGCAGTCAGTTTCTCTGCCCTCCTCCATCACTCTTTCTCTCTCCCTTCATCTTTCCTTTTTTTTTGTCTCCATTCTATTTGAAATTGATTGTCTCTACCATCACAAAGACACTTGGCTCTGATTGATTGATTGGTAAGGGAAGAGGGAGAGAACATCGACACTGGGGCTTCAAGAGCTCTGAGGTCTGACTGAAGGAAAAAGCAAATGACGCCATTTTAAAACACTGGAAGGAAGCGTATTTCAGCTGCCTGGCTGTCTGTTTGTTTCAGCTTCGATTGTCTCCTAAAGCAGACAAACAGCCAGGGTGATCAAATTTAGATTAAATGCAGAAAAATAAAAGCAAAGAAACTCCACACACAAACTCACACTCGCCCCTGTGGTATAAAACGAAGATATACAGAGATGGAAGTGCAGGGACGACTGGACACAAAGGGAAAGGTTACAACAGGAGGGGGAAAGACACAGTAATGGATCTCAAAGACATACAAATACACATATTTTATACAAATACACAAACAGCACATAAAACACACAGGGGTAAAAAGAATGTACTTGAAAACCAAAACCCTGTTTTGTTTGTTTGTTTGTTTGTTTGTTTGTTTGTTTGTTTGTTTGTTTGTTTCCCCCCAGTTTTGCCCCCTCACCTCCACCTGCAGAGGTACAGTTCATCCTGCAGGTTATATACACTAGTATAGGATCCATGCATAAAAAGAATCGCTCATCCCACTCCTAAATGACAGAGGTGCTTTGGTTCGTTCTTTTTGTTTTAATATGTGAATCACTTCAACACACATAGGAAACAATTTTCAAACACAAACGAACAAAAAGAAAATGATGCAAAACAGAAATGATTCTGTCTTTGATGTGTTGTTATATCTTGATTTCTTCTTATCTTTTGCTGCATGTGTATTATGTCATTGCTTGCCTCTTTATTTATCCCTTATGCACTTTTCTACCCCCATGTCATACCACTTCTTTCAGTCCAAACAAAGGACTCCGTGCAAATCTACACACAATTAAAATAAAAAAGAAAGAAAAAAACTGGAAAGCTGTCAAACCAAACACCAGCTTACACTCCACACGCTTCTTCAAAGAAATTATAAATAAAACCCCCCCAAACAATCATTTTGTTGTGACTTTAATGTCACGCTCATTGCTAAACATTGTCCTTATTGTTTCACTACATTAACTTTTACAGTCAAGATTTGAGGTATATCAAGATGAACTGTCTACACATGCCTGCCTTGTTGTAATGCTACCCTGGACAGAGGGACCAGCGAAGAGGGGGGAGCGGGGGAGGATCACCAATGTGCATCATGTGTCTTCAGGAGGTGAAAGGTTTCTTTTTTTTGTTTGTTTGTTTCTGTTTTTTTCTGTTTTCAGACCAGTTAAATTGAAACGACAGGAAAGAGCAGGGGTGCAGGGCTTTGTAAACAGTCAAATACACACACACACACACACACACACACGCACACACACACACCGTCTCTCTGATTACAAATGACACAAAAATATCTCTGGGAGGAGTGTGTGTGCATGTGTGTATCGTGAAGAGAGGACTTGGTGAGATGACATGATCTCATCAGTGTGTAAAAAAAAAAACGGAATGGCAAGCGATCGTTTCCCCTCACCGCGTGAAAAGAAGTGCTCAGAGTCCGAAAAAGTGGCCCTTTAATGTCACAAGGACCCCTCCAGTGCTACACCCCCTTCACCCAGTGTGTCCTTCCCCCCACACTGCCTCATTTAAACATGTGTGTGCATATTTGTGTGTGATCAGAGCAGTCCATCCCCTGGTTGAAGGAAAAAGGCACTCAACTCTTCCCACATAACAAACAGGCTGTGTTTGCTATGCAGCACGACTGCTCTGTGGAAGTGCATGCATCCAAATCTGCATCTGTCTGCAACTTTGCATGTGTGTGTGTGTGTACATCCCAGGTCCAGTGTGAACACAGCAGGCGTGGATTATCTTTGGTATTAACGGCTGGGTCACTGTCTGGTTATTTTCTGTGAGGTAGCCACATACACACATATTTCCCTCACCAACACTCTGCTTTGGGTTTAAACTTTTAAAAAAATGCAGTTTTCCTCCCTCTAGACTCCAAAATCATTCCCAAATGACTGCAACCTGTTTCCGTGCACTACACCTCCCAGTTTATGGGTTTATGGAGGAATGTCACTTGCTACCTTCCAGTCTCATGATGGGCCTCTGATGCTCCAGCCTCCCCTGCTGCACCCTTCCTCCTCCTGTCTGTGTCTCCTCCCTTATATGATTATCTCCCGCTAGAAGATGCTACACAACAAGTGGCTTTGCCCACACACACACACACACACACACACACACACACACACACACACCCACACACACACACACACACACACAGACACACAAACAC
>VUQG01045452.1:49686-74420 GCA_015106755.1 Etia nguti | reverse complement strand
AGCCCCCTTAAGGTGCTTTATATTGTAAGGTAGACCCACAATAATACATACAGAGAAAATCCCAACAGTCATGTGACCCCCTACGAGCAAGCACTTTGGCGACAGTGGGAAGAAAAAATCCCCTTTTAACAGGAAGAAACCTCCAGCAGAACCAGGCTCAGGGAGGGGCGGCCATCTGCTGCGACCGGTTGGGGTGAGAGAAGGAAAACAGGATAAAGACATGCTGTGGAAGAGAGACAGAGATTAATAACAAGTATGATTCAGTGCAGAGAGGTCTATTAACACATAGTGAGTGAGAAAGGTGACTGAAGAAGAAATACTGCATCATGCATCATGGGAATCCCCCAGCAGCCTACACCTATTGCAGCACAACTAAGGGAGGATTCAGGGTCACCTGGTCCAGCCCTAACTATATGCTTTAGCAAAAAGGAAAGTTTGAAGCCTAATCTTAAAAGTAGAGAGAGTGTCTGTCTCCCGAATCCAAACTGGAAACTGGTTCCATAGAAGAGGGGCCTGAAAACTGAAGGCTCTCCCTCCCATTCTACTTTTAAACAGGAAAACAGAAAAATGTAAAATAACAAAAACACTCCACATGTACTGAATAAGTCAACAGGCTAACACATAATAATTGTGTTTGTTTATAAATAATATGTATTCATATGTATCATGTTGATAACAACAATGTTGATATTTGTAAACAAAAAATATTACATTTATTAATCATGTAAATTTCCTGCACCTGTCATAGACATCCACATGATGTCCAAACAAAATCACCCAGTCCGAAGTTCAATCAAGTTGGGTTATAGTTGAAAGTCCAAATTGTGGACCTAGTTTGGACATTGTATAGATTCCAAAATTGGTCATGGACTGACAGACTCAATACAGACATGATCTGCATGTCTATCCTCTACATGTCCAATTTTTTGTGGGTTTAGACATTCCTACAGGTACCTAATACACTTAAGTAATCGGTGTGCGTCATCTGAATTGAATTGAACTGAATTGATATAGTTGGTGTCATCTGCATAGCAAATAAAATGTATGCTATGCCTTCCTAAAATACTGCCTAATGGAAGCACGTATAATGTAAACAGAATTTTTCCTAGCACTGAACCCTGTGGAACTTCAAAACATATGAGGAACGCCATGTAAAGCAAAAATATTCATTGAGATTAACAAGTTGACTATGAGTAAGTGATGAGTGAAAAGTTAAAGGCAATCAAAAACCAGATTAAACAAAGTCACTGAACTTTTCGAATGGAAAGTGTTACATTTAACAATAAGTAATAACAATGTTTGCACTCTAAAATTGTAACTGCTACATCTGTTGGCACGGTGCTCTACATCCAAATCCAGAACCAGTCAATCGGTACTAAAAATACAACCTGAGACTTTCTGACCCACAACTTATGTCTAGTCCAATTTGTAATCATGCCAGTTCTTTCCGTTTTCTCTACCATAAGCAGGAGTTGCAGAAATTTGGCTTTGTGTACGTGTTGCATCTCAGGTGTCAAATCTGCGTAACAGAGGTGTATTAGCTCACCTGCTTGGGAACAATACCAGCCATCTCTGCAGTCACGCTAAATTAGTCTTCACTGGACACGTACACACATAAACGTGCATCCACACACTGGCGATATCAGTGATTGGGTGATGGCAGTGGCGATATGATGGCACCCCTGTCTGCTAGGTAACGATGCCTGTCTGTTGATGCCAGCATAGATAACATTCACAGCTCTGCTCAGAAGTCTTTTATCTACTCCCATCTGGAGCAGGACACATACAAACACACAAATTGTTTATGTGTTTGACACTGTTAACATGTACCTCATTTTACTGGAATGGCTGTCGCAGAAATAAAACCAGAAGAAACATACCAGTGCAGTTTCACAGAGAGGACCGAGAATCTTCCGAATGAGTCATTATGTCACACATCAGACTTGCTTTAGAGTGCAGCTCTACTTGTCTGGATCTGGAAAAGACTGCAGACTGGAAGGCCAGATGATATCATGGGCTGGAGCGATGTGTTATGACTGCTGGAACTTGGCCATATGTGACATTTAATATAAGCTAAAAGGTGAGGAGGAAAGGCAAAGAAAGGGAAAATGAATACAGAAGAGTGACAACATTTTATTATTTTCAAGGTTCATTGTATGGTAATAATGCAGTTTTACTTTACAAATACACAGTTATTTTCTCTTTAATATATTGATAATTTATTTATTAATCTGACCAATTCCCTGTACAGTGCGCAGTCTTGGCTGTATGAGGAGAACTGCATATCACTTTCAAAACACAAACACTCAGCGACTTCACATTCTCATCATTGTTTCCTTGCTGGTCTCACCAGCAGGTTCCTGCATGGTCCTTAGCTTTCACATTGTGCTGCTATCAAAATAATTTGAATTCAGGGTACATTTTACAAATATTAAACCAATGTGGTTTTAGTGTACGGTATAAAGATTAAAAACCAAGCTTTCAACACTTTTACAGATGCCTCTTTTTCCATGAGGAAAATCTGTTTTGGCGCACCAAATGCCTTCTGCTGTAATGCCACAAGTGACCACTTGGAAAAGGTTAGCATAGTGCCACATCAACGTTCTTAATACTCCTTGAATGCTGGTGAGTAAACTAACCAAGGATGTCCCTGCTACATATCAACTCTTATTTCTGTTTTCCTTTTTTTTCTCTCGGGGTACACCCACTCTGTTTTATCTTATCTTCCTCCTCAGCCGTTCGCTCTTTTACTCTCCTCCCTTAGTCTTCCTGCTTTTCTCCTTCTCTTACTCCTCCCTCCCACTCTTTCCTTTAACTGGGCTGTGCCAGTCAGTGGGATCAGGCCCGGGCCTCCTAGCCTCGCCTCCCAGACAACTGCAAACAATTAGGGAAATTAGTGGCTCCAGCATCACCATCAGGAGGCCTGCTTGTTTATAATTTAATCGGGGCGCATGTCAAAACAGTCAGAGTTTGAGAGAAACAAGATGCGTCGGCAAGATGAAATTCAAACTGCCAGCCAGCTCAAAATATTAGGACTGTTTGTTTAATAGCGTGCGACCAACTGGGTAAGAGCAAAAAGTAGAGGGAACCCAGAGGAGGAAGGACAGAGGGAGAGGCAGAACACTAATGAAGAAATGTGGAAAGAAAACAGCATGGGAAAAAATTTAAAATTGTTTTAATTCCACTGACCATTTTCAGTTAATGCTTTTGGCCTCCCTTGTTCGCTCTCTGCCCCCACTGCAGCCACCCTCCGTATTTCACTTAGCAGTGCTCTGGGAATTTCAAATTCTTGGATCTGTGCCGCCTTTCAAATTCATTATAAAAGCTTTTTGCTAACTAAATAGAGGGCAAGGGGGAGAGCAAAAAAAAAAAACTGCCACATTCATCTCTTAGCCCCCATGCTCCCTCCCCCCTGCCCCTTGACAATATATAAATAAACTAGAGTGACCTGATTGAGATGTAAAAGGCAGGGAGTTAGCACTGGGACCCATATATTACTTCCCAACATTAACAGTAGTCTACTCAGCTGACACATGGTGGTGGGACTGCAGCCCCTGGGCAAATGCTGAGGTTAGAACTGATGCCCCCCTCTTTTAACCACTCGTCTGTGCACACACCCTTGGAAAGCGTGGTTGGCAGCATGATGATACCACTACAGGGCTCACATTTTTCACATCCATGCTCCCGGATTGTGGTATCCGTTAATGTAAAGAGTTATCATACTCAGACCACTTGCCCATTTTTCCTGCCCAGATTCAACTTTGCCTCTCTACTTAAAGAAATGCAACCAGTTGCTAGCTCCTGCCTTTATCCCAAAAAAGCACTCAAGTTGCAGTATGGCACATGAAGGAAATCCAAAAATTAGAAATTTAAAAACCTCTAGAATCAGAAAACCATCCCCTGTGCTCCGTGGTGTATTGTATGGTGAAGTAAACATACACCAAAGGGAAACCGGAGCCTTCATATTTTAATGGCAATGGAATGGAAAACTAAAAAGCTCCACCACCCAAACAATAAAGAGTGTTTATTATTGCCAGCTCAATCACATTTATGATAAGCAAAAGAAAAGGAGAAAGAACTATGTATGCTATTAGACCTTCTCTGCTATAATTAAAATGTATAGCTTTGGCCATTGCATCTTTTTATATGCAGATGACACTCAGCTTTTTGAGATTTCTTTAGGTTTTTTTTATCTGTTTTAATTATTTTTTATTTTTTTTATTTTAGATGAAGACATAAATTTTTTCTCAATTACTGTCATAGAGTGTGATGAGGAGAGGACCCAAATACATGGTCCTAAAAAAGAATTAGCAAAAAAATCAACACTAACACTTAGGGAACACAATGGGCATTAACACAGAAACACAGAGATGACAGAAGCAGATGCAAACAGAGGACTAACTCCAGGAATACACTGGGTGCAGCCGGGTGCATGGCTGCCAGAGCTGATCGCACCTGGTCAAAACACTGAAAGAACTAACTCTTTTACTTCATATCACTTGAAACAGTGTTGGGTTCACTTTTGATGGGAGCTTCACCAAGCTCTACAAAGAAGATGAGAATAGCAAGAAGACACAAACCAGAAACATGAATGGTCAATTTCCAGTCTGTGTTGACTAATTGCTCTGCATCTGAAGTTATCCCAAGAACGTAACAAGACTACATTAAAGAATAATAAAAAAGACATGAACAAGAAGATCAAATCTAAAATTCATCACTAGAATAACAAAGACAAGACAGAACTAAAAACTGGAAATCACAATAAAAGCAGAAATCAAAACAAGAACCAAAACTCAACGTCTCAAACAAGAACCATGATAACGGCTTTACTGAAGCACAGCCCAGATGTATTGCTTCTACTTCTACCCCACGCTATTGTGGTTGCACTTTAATTTTTTTTTATTAAATTTTAATTTCTTACTTATTTTCACTTACTAATTATTAACTTATGAATTATCTACTACATTGTGCATTGTGTTTTTGTGGAAACAGCTCCCCAGTGGTATATAGGTAATTCAAACCATCTTCAGCTTCAACATTAAATTGATACAACTCCACTATATAAGATTCTCAAAAAGGCCAACTTGTACTATGAATTTCAAAGCATCTGAATACTTGTTTTGTGACTTTGTAAAGCAGCTATTTGACACAAAACCATTACCAAAACTATTTTCAGGCTCTTGTGCAGTATAACAGCTATATACTGTAGAAAAGCACTTTATATTTTTACATTGTATTTATTTCTGTTTGAATGTTACAGTTTCCTGTGAGGGCCCACCCTGATTTGCTTTAAACTCCCCCCTCCCATTAAAAAAAATCCCGGAAAAGCCCTTTCTTCAAGAGAATCCTGAGCTGACAGAGAGTCGAGTATAGCTGTAGAGCGAGGGGTGAGGCCGATAGAGCCCCGCTGATGATGGTCTCTGTGGAGCATCATTAAGCTGATGAGAATCACAACAAGACAGTAATTGGTGATAAGCTGATGCATGGTGAAAGTGATCCAGAGCCAGAGATCGTGATAGCAGAAATACAGACCAACACACACACACACAGAGCACACCTCAGTGACAGACAACGCAGCGAGCAGACTGCAAGGCTGGCAGACATGCAGGGTCCTGGTCAAAGAGCATTATTTAGAGTACATGACTGCATACAGCACGGCACCAAACAGCTTTCATTACGCTAGTCAGCTAGCTCGCTAATGCACGCTCCCCCAGCTACCTTGTTCGGCCAGTCAGACAGGCACACAGGCCCTGACCATCAGCCGCCAGTCCGCGCAATCAGCCACCTACTATCAGCTCTCTAATTGGATCAGTGGCACGAATGTGATTACAGCAGGCGTATTTATTTACATAATAATTATTACTGCCCTCCCCAGAGGAGCCAGGGGAGAACGCCAGGGTCTGGGGAGAGATGAAGGCTGGGATAGAAGGGGGGGGAGGTGGACAGTGAAAACAGCAGGAAGGCTGAAGAGTTCTCCTGTTGAGAGAGAGAGAGAGAAAGACAGATGGGCCAAAAGACAAACATTTAAAGAATGAAAGTGATTCAGAAGAGATACAAAACCATGAAAGGTAAGGCAGTGCGCTTTTTTAGTAAGACTGTGTTCAAAAGATAATGTACGTCATAATGGTGCAGCGTTTATGGAACTGACGCAAAGAGATAAAATGACTGTCATTTCCTTATGACATGAACAGGCATTATGATGCAAAGTTTTTGTATCTTTTACTTCAAAGTAAAACTGTTAGAAACAAGAATCTCACAATAATCACTTACCACTATGTAGTCATACAAAATCACCTGTAAATCTGCTCCTGGAAGGTACTACATCAGGGTGTAAGGTAACATTAGTAGCTCAGTTTTGTTTTGTTTTTTTATTGGATTTTGAGACTACCACAAGCTGAGCCAAACCTGCCCTCATCATATAAGCCTCTACTGTTTATCAGTAAAAGTCAAGTGTTATGTTGAAAAGTAGAAACGGACAAAAAACTGTGAAATAGTCAAGTCACACTTTACAGCATTATATCATAGATTGTGATGTGTTTTATCTGTGTTTTATCTTATGTTTTGTACCGTGTAGTTTATTGTATTATTATTTAATGTAGTTTATTTGCACAGTTAAAAGCTGTTATTTTATCAGCCAACCATCCATCCATCCATCTTCTTAATTGTTTGAAACCTCGAAACCTAATTACTGAAACCTGGCTCAGACACCATATTCAACCACCCAAGGTAGTTGAAGTCTAGAAACAAGGAACTTGTTTTGTCTTTTTCTGTCTAAAAACATAAAGAACAAATTATTTCCAACATTACTAAGGATTTAAGTTAATCTCTCCCTGTTATTGTTTTGCAGTTCAGTTATTATAGTATTATTATAGCATTAATACAGTATTGCTAATATGTTATTGTTATTATTCTTGTTGGTGTTACTATGATAATTATCGTTGTTGTTATTATTATTTTTGGCACTTTCATTAAAATTTCAACACTTTCTTAAGGCAGCTGATTCACAGTCAATGTCAACATCCTAGTCTAAATAAATATATTCGATTCCTCAACTTTGATGTGTTTTTGTACATTAATTTTAATCTTTTTAAGTTTGTTTTCTAAGTTAGTTTTGTTTCAGTCATTTTTAAAATCTAAATTCTGGTCTTTATTTCAGTTAACATAAATATATTTTTGGTAGTTTTTAGTTTAATTTAGATCATTTTTACACATTACCTATACATATTAGAATAACTCTCAAAGCGCTTTATATTAGCAAGTAACAAACTTGAGAGAGAACCTCAACAATCTGACAATACTCTATGAGCAAGCACTTGATGGCAGTGGGAAGAAAGAACTTCCTTTTAAAAGGAGCCTAGTTCTGCTGGTGAATCTGAGCCTGTTTTTCCAGCAGAACTAGGCTGAATTAGGGGCAAACATCTGCTTTGACTGGGTTGGTCCTAAGGCAAAGACAGAGCCCAATATGTGTATGTGTACACATAATTGGTCAAGAAAGCTGATTCTGATTCTGATTATAAAATGGTGGCATATAAACACATGAGGAAGGAAAAGTGGGGAGAGTAGAGAAGAAGTGTTAAGTACATCATAAAAATTCCACCAGGAGCCTAGTCTAATCTTAAAGAAGAGAAGGTGTCTATCTTGTCAACTGAGAGGAAAGTATTCTATTGCAATAAATTGTTGTGGCGGGGTGGGGTTGGTGGCGTTGCAGGAGAGGAGTGGAGCAATGGGTTCAGGGCATGGTGGTAGGGAAGGGAGAGCTGGTGAGCATCTTCTAATCATGCCTTTCTTATTTCTGCAGCGGCCGGGCCGGAGAGGAGGAGAGCTGCTGGAGTAGAGAGGCTGCCGGAGCAGTGAACACAGTAAAGTGGAGGACCGGCCCTTTGCGTACACCAGCAGGCTGCACAATGCCGCGGACAGGTGGCTACAGCCTGCCCCCATGCCAGGGGAGACGCGGTTGCTCAACACGGTGGTGCTGGAGAATTTCATGGAGGGGCTTCCGGTCAGGATGGTCCACTGCCACCGGCCAGCGAGCCTCGAGGATGGCCGAGGACCACCTGGGAACGCAAATGGAACGCCTGCAGGAACACCCAAGGCCGGCAACGATGTGTCGACTGGTCCCAGCCCTGCGAAAGAGGGCCCTGGGGCCACCTCCACCAGCTTGCCCCATATGCCTTGGAGCGGAGGCCATTTCCACCACCTAACCCCTTCTCATCTGTGTTTTCTATGCAGGTCCTGGAAGTTACGGATACCACGTCCGACTCGCCTGGGGCATCACAGGCATCGGGGCAGGAATGCTGGAGGTGTGGGCGACTGGGACGCCTCCACCGGGACTGACTATTAATGGCGGTGGGACAGGTGCTCCGGTTTGGGAGAGACGTACCATGTACCGGTAAGGTGCCAAGGAGGGTACACACCAGGCTCTGGTGGATTTGGGCTGTTCGCAGACCCTGGTCCACCAAACCCTGGTTCGACCTTGGGCATTGCTGGAGGCAGAGTGGGTGGAGGTGAAGTGTGTGCACGGGGACATTCATAAATATCCCTTAGTGCCGGTGGAAATTAGATATCAGGGGAAAACGAATAGACTGAAGGCTGCAGTTAGTTTGTGCCAGGGAACAGATTGGCCCTGATTCAGTAGATTAATGGGGCAGTGTGTCAGGGTGCATTGGCGGCCGGTAGGGACATTCGGGGTCAGCGCTGCGCACAGCAGTGATGCGGGGTCATCCGACACTGGCTCCGGGGAGGAGGAGGAGCCGGCGGAGCCTTCCCGGGAGGCCCACTGGCTCCAGTAATTCACTCCATGGAAAATTTTCCACTGGAGCAGTCTCGTGATGACACCCTACGCACAGCCTTTGACCAGATGATAAGAATAGATGGTCAGACAGTGCGCCCTGAAGCAGCACTGACATTTCTGCATTTTGTATTGATTAGGGACAGATTGTATCGAGTGAGTCACGACACTCGCACACAGGAGGAGCACACCCAGTTGTTGGTGCCAAAAAGACGCCGCGAAATGATTTTCCAGGCGGCTAATTACAACCCAATGGCCAGTCACATGGTGTATGACAAAACTCTTGATCGAATAATGGCCTGATTTTATTGGCCGGGCATCCAGGCAGATGTGCGCCAATGGTGCGTGTACTGCCCGGAGTGTCAGCTGGTTAACCAGCTGGCCATCCCAAAAGCACCTTTGCGCCCGTTACCATTAATGGAGGTCCCATTTGAGCACATTGGCATGGACCTTATTGGGGGGTGTTGGACCTGATTAAAGAAAACTGGGAGGGAGGTCCGAGCCCGGCGAAAAGTGAGATTCAGTACGTCCTGGACCTGAGAGCAAAGCTGCACATGTTGGGGAGGTTATCACAAGAGAATTTGCTCCAGGCCCAGGAATGTCAGCAGCGCCTGTACAACAGAGGGGCTAGACTCAGGCGCCAGGAGATAAAGTACTTGTATTACTCCCTTCTTCCAGCTCAAAGTTACTCGCCAAGTGGCAAGGACCCTTCGTGGTCACACGGCGAGTGGGGGACAGATATATCACCTTAACCTCCTAAAAGCATGGAGAAACCGCTTCTCTGGTGAGCCTGCTTAAGGAGAGAGATGAGTTGGGTCCGGAGGTGCCAAATTCCACCATTCCCGCCTCCCTCCGTTGTGATGACCATCTCACACAGGCCCAGAGAGCAGATGTTGCTGCATTGCAACGGCGTTTTGCAGATGTGTTCTCCCCCCCTGCTCGGGTGTATGAATCTCATGGAGCATCACAGCACAGTCTGGCGTGACAGTGCGTTCACGGCCCTACAGGTTGCCTGAACATAAAAGAAAAGTCTTTCAGAGGGAATTGGCGGAAATGCTAAAGCTGGGAGTAATAGAAGAGTTGCACAGCGCTTGGTGTAGCCCCATAGTTCTTGTAGTGAAGAAAGATGGGTCTATATGGTTCTGTGTGGGTTGACGAGCTCCTGGACCGGTTAGGCACTGCTCGCTTTTTTACGACGCTGGATTTAACTAAGGGCTACTTGCAGATTCCCTTGTCTGCAGAGTCTAAGGAAGAAACGGCCTTCTCCACTCCGTATGGTTTGTACCAATTTCTCACACTTCCGTTCGGCTTGTTCAAAGGACCAGCCACTTTCCAGCGCCTCATGGACCGGGTACTGTGTTCGCACGCTCCATATGCTGCTGCCTATTTGGATGACGTCATCATCCACAGTGACACCTGGGCAGAGCTTGTGCAGCGGGTGGCTGCAGTCCAGGAGTCCCTGAGGCAGGCGGGGCTCACCTCCAACCCGAAAAAGTGTGCGGTTGGACGGAGGGAGGTACTATATTTGGGGTACCACTTGGGAGGCTGGCAGCTCCATCCACAGATAGATAAAACAGCAGCTATTGCATCCTGCCCGCTTCCGAAGATAAAAATAGAGGTGAGGCAGTTCTTGGGGTTGCCTGGTTACTACCGTCGGTTCCTCCCTGGCTTCGCAGACCTGACCAGCCCCTTGACCGATCTCACCCAGAAAGTGTGCCCCAGATCTGGTCCAGTGGACGGTGGTATCTGACTTTACAGCCTTTTAAGTTCATAGCCGTCCATAGCCCGGGGCGCAGATGGTTGTGGCCGATTTCCTCTCCCACGAGCCGGAGAGGAAAATGTAGCGACCGGGCCGGAGAGGAGGAGAGCTGCCGGAACAGTGAGCATGGCAAAGTGAGCACGGCAAAATGCAGAAGTGGCATTGTGAATAAAATAAAACGCTAGTTGCTGAGTCATGTCGGGTCCTTTGGGGTTACCACTGTTACTATGAGATCTTTAAAAAATGATGGGGCCTAATATTCATGACTTTGGAAGTGAGAATTTTAAATTAAATTCAAAAATTGACAGGTTGTCAATGAAGATAGTTAATATGGTAGGAATATGGCCTGTCTTTCTAGTGTCTGTTAGGACACTACATAGGTTGGGTCAGCTAATTATATCAGTTAATAATTATAATATAATAACATAATATAAGCCCAGTAATAATGAATTACATTAGTCCAACCTTGAAGTAACAAATGCATAAGGTCGTTTTTCTGCATCTGAGTTAGAATGTTACTGGTTTTGACTGTCCAAATGAAAGATGTCAGACTTAAATATTTATTCATAGAATTAAAAATTGAATATCCTGGTCAAAAATGGCTCCATAGCAGTGTTGAAAGCCAAGACAACGCCATCCAGGTAAAGCATCAAAGAAGTTACTATGTTTCTGGGATTTCTCGGACCAAATACAAGTCAACTATAATAACACTGGTGTTGTGCAAGAACAGAAGGCTAAACAATTTAACAAAAATTAAACTAAACTTTTATTAAGAAAGAGGTTCTTTATGTTGGAGTTGACTGTATTCATGGCTGGCTGTGTGGTCTTTGGCTAAACAGCTCAGCATGTAGATTCAGACAACACAAAGGCAGGTAAGGATTTAGTGTGCTTGATTGCAGGGACTTCAGTTATTGCAGTCTCTGTCTGCTGCCCAGCAGCAAATTATTAACTCACGGTATTCTAAACCTTCATGCTTACATATACCATACATAATAACATACAGTATACGTCACAAACTCACAAATGCATGAACAGATTTATTCAGCCTCAATAAATTTACAGAGTGGGAAGCGAGTTCCTCTACAGCGTGGGCTTCTCATTTTACCAGTGGCCAGCGACATAATATGTCTTCACTGTTTGGACAAATTTTAGATAAATTTTGGCCCCTTGAGGATCCTTCTCTAAACTAAATATAAATGCAGCTCTCTATTTCAATAACAGACGGAGAAAGACAGACAGACAGACGGGGTGAGACAGGCAGAGAGGGTTGGAGGGGCTCTAGGGACACAGTTGCGTTTACGTTTGCTGCCATTGAAGCTGTCCAAAGCCAGGCTTTGCTTACCGCTTAATGGTGCTTAATCACGGAGCTCCTAAAATAGGCCATTATATCAGCACTGAGTTCTAGAATTACACAGAGCCCTCAGGGCCTGAACAACAGATCTTTTGTTAATAAGCTGCCATTAATCAGATCCATTACGGAAGCCATTGGTCCAACGGGCGGCACTGCGGTTGATAAATACCTCAAGAATAAAAAACAATTTACTCACCTAGTCTAAACCGCACTTGATATATGTATACGTGTGTGTGCGGTGCTGTCTGTGTGTGTTAACATAGAGGCTGGGTGGGACAGGAAGCACGCAGACTGACTAAAGACACCCAGAGGACTGGTAGCAGAGCTGTTCATTGGTGATCTGAAGATAGAGATTAATACTGCTCTCATTATTACAGAGTTGCACCAGCAAATATCTGCTGACCTCTTGAAGCAACTGTGCAGGACTGAAGCCTTTCACTGTAAGTGATGGACACTCATCAGGCGTTCACTGTCATTGGAAGAGCTCCTCTGGGGGCAAACACAAGTCCACGCTAATGGGGGTTAATCAAATATCTGGCAACCCTGCACATACTAACAGCCACAATTGCTTTTGCACTGTAAGTCGTTCATCTGTTCTTTTCAATTATTTACTCACTGCTCAGGAAAACCACGCAAAACCATAAAGCAGCATTTTGTGTTTAACATTGATGGACATGCAAACTTTCTACCAACCCTTCTCTCCATGCTTCAGTTGTCACATTGCACACCCTCTAAGCTCACAGCTCTCTCTACTCATTACTGCCACTCCTGTTAATCAGTTGTGTCTTTCTCATCAATCTCTCCCTCCTTGCAGCCCCTTACCCTCCGCTTCGTGCCCTCCTCCCTAGTCATCTCCCTACCCTATCTGTCTCCCTCCAGTTATCCAGAGACAGACGCGGGGCTCTTCATAGTATTTAAAGCCACTAATTTCATTAATTATGAACCAGTGTGTGTGTGTGTGTGTGTGTGCATGTGGAGCTATGGTGGGGGGATATGAGGGTCCCTTGAATTGACATCTGGTCCACTCTGGCATCCTGGGAACAAGAAAATAGAAAAGAAATAGGGAGAAAAGAGAGCAGAAGGGGGTGAGGAAGACAAGTGAGTATAAACTCACATCCAAGAGGATGATTTTTCCCACCATTAGAAAACATACTGGTGCATTAGGACACTAGGTAGATGACCTAGCATTTTAGGCCTGTCTTGGAAAAAAACCTTTGAGATCTTTGTTTAGGTTAGAGGTTAGATAAAAGGCAAATACATTTAGCAAAGAAAAGCAGGAAAGAAAGAAGCGTATATCGAACAGTAAATAATTTGTTAAGCTTACGTAGGCTATAGAAATTTTCTCTGCATATTCATGTTATTTTACACAGTTCTATCTAAAGTTTTGTCTCTTTAATTCAATTGACTAAAATGTATTTTCTCAAAGATCTTAATACTATCATCTATAGATCATAAATATACTCCAACAGTCATATGATCCCATAAGAGCAGTACCCTGAAGAGCGACGTCCAGAACAAAGCTCAGGAATAGAAGCCTTAATGTTGAAGGACACTAGATCCACATACAGATATGTGAAAAGAAAGTTTTCACAGCACGAACACCCTGTGAAAAAAACTAAGTACACACTTAAGCAGTGCCCAGATGCTGCCAACCAGATGTATCTGATTACCAGATCATCAGCAATCGTGAGCACTGCTAAAAAAGCATAAGTTTTGTCACTTTGCTAGCCTGGAATATTTCGTTGTGGCAAATTCATCTCAGACTCTATAGCTCTCAGTTACTATATTAAATGTTAAAGTTCAATTACAATTAGAAAATAACTGAACAAATATGACTTATTTGGAAGAAATATGTATCAATTTTCATCTTTTTTGCCAACTTATTTCTGTGTTCTTTAACTTGATGATAGTGCATCCCACCACACTGCACCTTTTATGAATTTTTCAGTTTTTAGCTAAGGGACAGAGTTAACAGGAGGCACCTTCACGCAGTAGAAAATAACCAGAGAGCTGTGAATTGTTTTCCCCTCCAGTGTGAGTAGGACTTAATTGTGCTATGCCTCTATAGAACATTGACATTTATTTATTTTGTTTCCACACAGAGACTAAACTAAAGCAAGACCGAACCTTTAATTCTCCCTATCATTACCTCACGCTCAGCTTGGAGGGTCACTAAATGCTTGCTAGGGAGACTGTTGGTGCTTGTGCTTGTTCGTGTCTATGCTTACTCCTGTGTGTCCCTAACAGGTGTGCCCCTCACGCTACACTGCCTCCTGCCTCTTAGCGCCGTCTTTCGCTCTCCAATGTACTTGCACACGTACACACACGCACACAAACACTCATGCACACACAGAGCGGCCTAATCAGTCACGCTTCACATCCAAAAGATGGCACAATGCAAGCAGAGGCGCATGTGTCTTTGGTATTAATAGTAATTGTGTGTGTAAACTGTTTCACATCAGCTCGCTCTATTACAACAGCTGCCCCGCAAATCAGCACAGGCTGTGGCAGCTGATCACTTGTGTGTGTGTGTGTGTGTGTGTGTGTGTGTGTGTGTGTGTGTGTGTGTGTGTGTGTGTGTGTGTGTGTGTGTGTGTGTGTGGGGGGAATTTGAGTCTATATTATTTCAATATGTCTGCAAGTATGAGTTTATTATTTCAATGTAATCCCGAAAGCTCAAATTTGTTTGTTACAGGCTTGAGAAGCATTGGCTTTTAAGGTTTCTCCCACGTGATATATTTAGCTAAGAATCACACTTACAGAAAGACTTCAACTCAGGGATATTTTTTTCTTGGCTTGCTTTAGCTTTTTCTTCATCTCATAATTGCATCTTAACTGCAGAGCTCGGAGACAGTTGTTTCATGCTGATGTTGCCTTTGGTGGTAATCTGCTGCTTAGTGTGCTGCACAGCATCAAACTGGATTTTATTACCAGTTACAAAGCCATGATTTATTGTGATCTTAAATTTGATTTTTGACTTTTTCTGATGCACATTCATGATAAGAGCACATTATGTAATTTGCTCCCGGTGCAGCGCTCATAGATTGTCTGATGTAACAGTGCTGCAAACACTTGCAGACCAAGGATCTGTCACCCATTGTTTTTTGATTATATTTTTTAACCGACTATGTCATCTGTTAGAAATAAATCGTGCAAATGAGGGTATTCTGATGAAAGTTGAGGGAGATGAAGGGGGCCTCTTATTGCAATCAAAAGAACACAGCTTAGTCTCACAAATTCAGGGAGTCATGTTTAAATTCAATTCAGGAACAAAGTGCAGTCATCGTAAGGATAAGAGCAGTCTGACAAAGATGTCAAGAAGTATACTCGTTAATGTTCCTCCAATACATGAACACAATAAACAACCTTATGTGTTACTTGTGACAATTTCAAGATATCTATGTGCATTAGAACATGTGCACTTCACAGGACCACACATTTGTCATCTAGGTGCTATCAACAGCTGCATGAGAGATTTTAACCTAAGCAAGAACAGCCACCAAAGCTGAAAGAACATAAAGTGGTTGCTATTTTCCAAGAAAAGAATACAACTGTAATTTTAATCTTTTAATGTCGTGCTTTTGAAAAATTTCTGGCAAGCATGCAAGCATAATTGTCACATTACCATTTTACTGCTTTAATATTTTTAAGAATGCAAAAACACTCAGCAGTGTTTAAATTATATTTTAATAATATAATGCATATTATAGCTGTCACCAGAGGACAATTAATTGTTTTGTTTTTCTGGGCAGTTGAAAGAGGTTATTGTGTTTAGCATTTAATGACATCTTTAAAGTTAGAGGCATAATTTATTAAGTATGTTAATTTGGCAAAATCTTGTCCACTTTCATTTTAGCCCAAGCTTTCTAATCTGATATTTTTATTTTTACATTATTTTTTTTTTTCAAATTTCAAAGCCTTGTTTTTCAAATGCCATTCAGAATTTTACTTCTTTTCAGTGCGTCTGTTGAGTTTTTAATCTGTTTTATTGCTTGCCGATAAATTATCTGATGCAGTTGTCTTAAAGACAGCCTGTGATCATTGTCATTGTTTTAGAATTGAAGAAGCTATAGAGAACTCTCTTTCTTGATTTTAATCATCCAGTCTTCCACCAGTCCAAAGCAAGACTTCAAAATAAGGGCCTGTGCTCCAAACTTGTAGCTCCAGATGTGGAGCTTAGAGGAAATGCCTCAATCACAAGGATGTCTTTGAACGATAGTCAGATATTTTGCTTCATTTTATCAAATAATTACATTTGGTTGTTTTTTGGGGCTATAGCACAGGTATCCTTCTTTACATACTTACAGAAAACTCAACTCTTGATATCATTAACAGCTCTGTGTTAGTCACTGCCCATGCTGTCTGGCTGACAGTGGGGAAAATTGCATCAGACAAGTGGTTGCAGCTGGAAGCTGAGCTATTCTCTCAAACCGGTGCCAGCAGAACACCATAAAGAAAACATGTTAGACAATGTTTGGCTTTTACCTTCTGTCACTCAGCTTCACTCTTTTTCTTTGTCAGCTTTACACACACACACACACACACACCGCAGAGTTCAGGTTTAATAAAAGAAGTCCATTTCAATATTGTATTTTCCACCAACTTTAGACAGTCCAAAATGGACACATAAAAAGATAAAAAGGATTCTGTATATTTAACCAAATTACATAAAAGCTTAAATGGATTTGTGATGAAACCCAAAGCTCAAAAACCATGTCTGCAAAATCCATCATGGTTTTCACAAGCTTTCCCAAGCGATTAGCATTGGCTGGAGTGTTGGCATGTACTCCAAATCAAAACCATATTCATTTTGGCCCGACACACTTGTGTGCTTTTAGGAAGTGTCTCTGTTGCTAACCCGGTGATTTATAAACGTTTATCTCACCACAGTGGGTGAATCAAAGGCTTAGGAAAAGGGAACAAATTAACAGAAAGGTTTTTAGCTTTTCTTAGGGACCTAATTTTAAAAACCACAGTATTCATAAATCCACAGTGCATAATTATGTTTTTATAGCTGCATAAACTAAACTAAGTCACCTTGCAATTTGATGGTCACAAACATAGCAATTTTGAGACCCCAGTTTTGCTTGGGCTTTGTTTGTTTGCATTTTCGTTTAAGGGTTTATGCATGCTTTTTTAAATGTTATGTCTAATTTTCACAGGATGTGGGATTTTTCAAACTGGAGCAACAGGTGTGCCATGGATGTTGGCACGCAGGACTGATGACTCATAGGCCTAAAACGATTGTTCATATAGTGACTGGCTGTGCTGGGAATAAGTGCTGCATTCAGACTGTACCAAAGCAAAAGATTTCCTTCCATCAAGTTTATGTGAACGTACACATAATACGTTCTTAAATACTCTTATACTGTTATTAAAATCATTTGCAGTCAATGACTCCCTGAAGTTTAGAATCCATGGACATCATAAAAATGATGTGTTTCCTCTCTTGAGATGGTCTGCCAGACCTTGCTGCAGTCACTTTCAGTTGCTGTTGCATTTAGTTTTGTATTTAACAACTGAAAAGCTTTTGCACTGAGATCAGGTGCTATTGAAGAATATCCCATTTCTTTGCCATGAGAAACTCTTCACTTGCTTTTGGATTATACTTTGGCTCATTATCCATTTGCACTGTGACATGCTATCCACTCAGTTTTAAAGCATTTTATCATTCTTTCAGCAGTCACATCATCAATAAACACTACTGACCTGTTTCTGCTGGCAGCCATATATTCCTATACCAAAATATTACTCTACCATGTTTGACAGGTAATGTGGTATACCATCAAATCTGAACTGTTTCTCTCCTGCTCCATACTTTTGTTTACCCATCATTCTGGTACAAGTTCATCTTGGTTTCATCTGACCAAATAATATTTTTCCAGAACTGTGCAGGCTCTTTTAGATGTCTAGAAGTCTTAACTGATCTTCCTGTTCAGGAGTTTAACCAGTGCTGTGCACCTTGTTGTAACCACTCTGTATTTTCATTCATGAAGGCGTCTCTTGATTGTAAACCTTAACAATGATAAACCTGTCTCCTTGACGATATTGTTTAAGGAAATGATTTTATCCTCATGCACTTTAGCTCTTTTCTGTGTATTCATTCTTTTAAAGAATATTGAATCACTTGCACTGACATCTCTTTAGGCCCATGATTAAAATTGTATAAAAATGGCTTGAATTCCTACATAGAAAAAAACCCCGACCCAAAACAAAACTCTGTACTCCAGTTAACAGTGATTGATTGATTTAAATACCACTATGGTGGTGTACAGGAGCAAAACTATAAAAATTGTCTTTTTCAGCAAATTATGGACTGTAAGTGACTTTAAATGTGGCATGGTTGTTGGTGCCAGACAGGCTGGTCAGAGTATTTCAGAAACTGCTGATCTACTGGGATTTTTCTAAACAACAATTGGGTTTACATAGAATGGTCCAAAAAAACAGAAAATATCCAGTGAGCAGCAGTTCTCTGGATGAAAATGGCTTGTGTATGCCAGAGGTCAGAGGAGAATAGCCAGGCTGCTTCAAACTGATAGGAAGGCAACAATAACTCAAAATAAGTGCTCTTTATACCAAGGTATGCATGCACAACAATCTGAATGCACAACATGTCAAACCTCGTGGCAGATGTGCTACAGCAGCTGAAGTGCCTCTCGTGTCAGCTAAGAACAGGAAACTAAGGTTAAAATTTGCACAGGCTCACCAAAATTGGACATTAGAGAATTGTAAAAATGTTGCTTTGTTTGATGAGTCTCAATTTATGCTGCAATATGTACAACATGATGATGGATCCATCCTGCATTGCATCAATGATTCAGACTGATGGTGGTTGTGTAATGATGTGGGGCATATTCCCTTGGTACACTTTGGGCCCCCTAGTACCAATTGAGCATCATGCAATCACCACAACCTACCTGAGTACTGTTGCTCAATCCAACAGAGCACCTTTGGGATGTTGTGGAACAGATTCATATGCTGGGTGTGCAGCTGACAAATCTGCAGCAACCACGTAAGGTTATCATGTCCAAATCGACCGAAAGCTCTGAGGAATGTTTTCAGCACCCAGTTGAGTGAATGTCATGAAGAATTCAGGCAGTTCTGGAGGTAAAAAGGAGTTCAACCTCCTAATAACAAGGTGTATCTAGTAAAGTGGCCAGTGAGTGCATTTTCTCTAAGTTGGTTATATTTCCCATCTTACACAAACATCAAAGGATAGCTGAAGCTCTATTGTTCTGGATTGTGGCTAGCATAATTTATGGTGGCGGCTCTCGGGGAACTGCTGACAGAAGTTTGAACTCTAATTCTACAGTCTACGTTACATACTAGAAGTGCTTTTACAGGAAAACGGTTTAAACAGTACCAAAAGCCAAGGAAATATTTCTCTTACAGTATTCCCATGACCTCAGTATAATCATTTAAGAGCTCAGAAAATAAATAAAATTTAATGAAAGGAGGAAGCCAGGAGTTTAATGGAAACTTTGGAGCAGAAAGCAGAGTGGGAACTGATTGTTTCAAGGTGACACGGTGTGGAAATATTTGACGAGATGACTCCTTTGTGTTTAAAAGGAAGCGACTGCCTGATCACAGCAGGGAACTATAGAAGTTATTTTTCTAGTGCAGAGCCAAAAAAAGGTAGAGTTGTATAATAGTGACATTAATTCTTTGGGCCTCAAACTTTCGACATTTCCCTTTTGGCTGTGGGTGACAGGTGCTCTAGTTTCAACCGGGCTTCCTGAGATCTACATAAATAACGGCCTTTAACTACTGTTCAGTTGTTGCAGTGATTTAACCTGGATGCAGTGAGATCTTTTTTTCCAAATAGAAATAAATGTGGGCTCTAAATTGCCCTAAAATCCGGGTAGGCAGGGTTGCTGCAGAAAGGAAAGCAGCAGGGGAGGAAAATTATTCAGCCAGCTGTTAAATAATGCAAATACATAATTTATATGTGGATGTGTGGTACAGCGGGGTTTTGCTGTCAGCACAGTTTAGGATGAGCAATAGATTTGTTGCCATCCATGTCAATGTGCATCATGTCAGCGTGGATATGAATATTTCCTCTATGAACGCTCATTTTACTTTTCTTTAATTTTTTTTTCTTCTGTGAAATTATTTCTTTGACTTATTTGAAGAGATTAACTTTAGAAAATTAGAAAATTTAATATTTTAAAAATACCTTGGAAAAAAGAAAGTGTTCGCAGCCCTGAAGGTCACACTTCTATAGAACTGATTAATAGCAGTTTTCCACAAGGTGAACTGCACATTGAATAGTTTGTCCAAACAACAGTCCAGAACTCAACAATATTTAATTTATATCACATAAAAGATTTCATAATATAATATCTTAATTAATGGTGTATTACTGGTGTATTAAATAATGGGGCACTCCTTCCTTTGTCAACTAAATACAGATTACATGAATAATTTAATTATGGATAACACAAATTTCTATGGTTAGTTTCAATATCAATGTATTATTTATTTAAATGTACTTGCATTACATATGAATAAATGTCCAGATGCTGACAATAACTGCAGTAATCAATCAGTAATGCCATTTAACTAAAAATTTACAGTCAGCCATGAACCCAGTACTTCTGCCAGGTCAGATGTATAAGAAGTAGGAACAACTCGACATGGAACACTGTAAAAAAATAGCTATTGGTACTTTATATCTGTAAATCATATAATTTATTTGAGAAAATAACGTTATGTTATCAAGCTCAAGCACGAACTATCAAAATATCACCTTTAAACAGGTGTCTTGCTGGCACGGCTCCGATCAGGTGGCCAGCAGGGGGTGCCAGTTCACTTCATAATTGTGCTTTGAGCCTGAGTCTAACACTCAGGTTTCCCTCTGTTACTATGGGGAAGGTGGTCATAGCATTTGTCAACATGCTAATAATTTCAGGAAACAAAACTGGATTTCTTATCATTTTAACTTCTTGTATTCGAACAACACTGTATTAAAAAAAGAAAAGGAAAAAAAGACAGCTAATTGTTGCAGCTGTAAAAATAGTAAAAATAACACATGTATAGGTTATACTAACCAAGCAAATCTTGTACTGTATGCATTAATGGATGAACCATGGCACTTACTAAATTAGCAAGGTGATATTTTTGGCGTTTATGTGAGCCTTTATGAGCTGTCTGGCTGTCGCCAGCAGATAGTGTTGAAGCAGCTGTAGGAAAGCAGAGGTGAGCAGTACAAGCTGTAAATCTTCTTCAGGCCACAAAAGGATTGGCGCACAGACCGAGTGACACAACTTCAAAGAGAACCCCTGTCTCCAATGAGCTTCTTGCCTTCACTGATACAGGTTTAGCTTGGCCAGCTGTTTCAAGTGTTTTGTTGTGAGAGTGTCTGAATGAGTTGTGTGGATGGTTTAGTCTGGAGATGGACATCATAAGGCCACCAACCAAGAGCAATGATTGACACCCTTTGGTTGAAGTTTGAAGTGTGTGTGTGCTTGTGTGTATAAGTGTGTGTTGGTCTTTCTAGACCCATCAAGAAGCTACAATTTGTTTCCTTTGCAAAAACAAAATCAATAGATAACTAAAATTGTTTCACATTAAAGCAGCAAAACAGAAAATTTACTGTTTTTAAGCAACCAACTACTGAATCCAGCTTCTCTGATATTTAACTTTACAGCTTGTTCTGTGATAGTATGAATATGTCTGTAGACAGTTGGTCTGCCTATTCAAAACATTTTGAATATGTCATCTTCGAGAGTTGACATTTGATGAACCAAATAAATCTATTACTTGAAACCTGGCAAATTAATTCACAACCAATATACCATCAGATAAACATGCAGGCCATCTAGAGAGGTAATATCATTAACAGCATAATTTTTCATTTTATCAGAATAACCTTTTTCAGCTTGTTTTTCTCTTTGTAGATAAGCTGTTGCCGAAAGGTCAATAAAAAATGTGATCTGCAGTGAATCAATAGAACAGACAAAAACACATATTGGATTTTACAGTTATGAGACAAAACTGTATTTTTGTTGCAGAAATCTGTCTCCAGATGAGTAACATGAGTTAGAAATAATGAAAATAATATCTACAAAGAGGGTTACACCATGAAGTCTTACATCAGCTGAAAGTTTGTTTGGCTGTTTTAGCTCACTTTTTTATTTTCCTGAGAAAGCTTGAGAAGAGATTATACTAAAATTATACTAAAGCACAGTCCCTTCTGACTTATTTAAAGAAACAAAAGTTTCAGTTTGCAGTTATTAGAGAAAGTCCAAACACCCTTGTGGTCACAAATTATATATAATAAAGGGGCTGATGTTTGAAATTGTTAATATTACTGCCAGTGGGACAATGACTCTGACTCTGTCTGGCTTTCGTTTGCTTTGAAAGCAGTTAAGTGTGATTACATGCACTGACTCCCAGTACCTTTCTAGCGTACCTTTTCTTTTCTCTTTTTAATGGGATCCATTGTTTTTATAACTTTGTTCTTTACCATCGGCCTTTCGCCCATCTTCTTCCTTTTCCTCCTTCCTCCTACTCTTCCCATCTCTCTTGTTGGTTGTCTTTCCGTGTCAGAGACTAAGCAAACATAGTCGTGTGTAAGTGGCCTCATAACTCCACGTTCCTGGGAGACTAGGAGCTCTCAGATGAACGCAGCTGTGTCTTCATTTGTCGGCCATGTTCAGCATTCTCCAGATATCTCAATGGAGGCTCCCTGTCTTTTTCTGTGTTCTGGTTTGACCTAGTGCCATATGAAAGGCTGTGTAGAAGCTCTCAGATGCATAGAAACATGAGATGCATGATTTAGAAAAGCAAAAGTTTATTTTTAGGTATGAACTACATTTTATAATGGAATTAGCGCCTAGAGGCAGTCAAACAGACATGCCTATCACCTAACTTTTTCTGAGTGCCTTCCCTTCTTCTTTAAACTCATATAACTCACCTCACATGTGTCACCCCCTGACTTAAATACTATCACCAGTTACACTTCTATGAGTAACAGCAGCTTTCTTCTTAATCATCTGAGTGTTTGGTGAACTCACCAGGATTTGGGCTCCAAGGATCTGCTCATTTTTATTTGCTAGAACATCTTCTTTCACTAGCTGGGACCGCATCCTCATTTTTGGTTTGAAAGCATTTCTAGTAGATAATGGCAGATGGCTTGAGCATGAATTGAGACTGTGGTTTGGGGAAGGCCTCAGTGGGGACTGGCGGCAGCTCCCGGGCCTGGCAGATCCCCATGTACTAATGAGAAGTGAATGAATTTAAAAAGGAAGGGAGGGTGGGGCACAAAAGCAAACAGCTTTAAGTGCTGAGGGTGGGGGGAGTCCTATATAGACAAGAACCACAAGGGTTGTGTATGGAGATGTGGTCCCACTCCTGAAAATCAGATAAATTATCTCCAATAGATGCGTTTGTTGTTGTTTCTGTTACTGATACACAAACCTAAATTTTGATCATTGCAAAGAATTAAGTTTACAGGAGAAACAACAGGGTGGTCATTTTGACATCATCTTGCACCTGTAGCAAACTTCTTTTCATGAAGAAGTTAAGTTGGTAATTTTTATCTAACTTTCATAAATACAAATATGATTTTTTTTTAAAAAGGTATTTAAGATACATTTTCACAGCTTTATAACTAACTTTTATAACTTTGTTGTAGAAGAACAGAATGGAAGGGAAAGATTAATTTTGTTACACTAAAATAAACAAAGTCCAGTGTGTACGCTGCCTGGGTGGAAGAATAGATGGATAAAACAGAGCAAACACTGGTTGCTGTGCTTAAACTTTTGCTCTTTATTTGCTTGGATTAGTTCTTCTTCCTCTGAACTCTCATCTGTTCACCTAACGTTCCCCCACTGCTCTGCACAGCCAGCAATCTGCCCAGGTATCCATGCATCTTTCATCCACTCTGACCCGCTCTGTCCCAGCTCAGTATCCCATCTCTGACCCATTGAGTCTTGCAATAATTATTCATCTTCTATCGATTCACAGTCCCCTATATAGTCTTGTAACAATCACATCTAACTACAGTAGCTTTGTCCCATGATATAGCAGCCTTCAAGCGGTGGGGTTTTCATTTTAATAGAATTTCATACCTGATTTTAAAATGCTTAAGGAATTGAAATGTTTCCTTTAGCTGGAGTCTAACTCAGCTCTCATACAACTCGATCAAATAAAAATAGACTATATCACAGGAATCAGTTCATACAAATCACCTGTTTAACTTTAGAAAGCTTAGTTAAAACACCTAAGAATGGACATGTAACACAAACTTTGGAGAGAGGAACATGCAGAACAACTTTCTTTTGCCTGCCAATATGGAAAAGGATTTGCTGAGGGGTTAGTGATTCCTAAAGTAAAGGGAACTCCTAAAGTCCCCTTCGGTGTCCCTTACAGTCCATTACAAAAGACCTAGCAGAAGATCTTGCTGCTGTTCTGTGATAGTGGATAGTGGATCCTCTGTTCTCTATTTCAACTGAAAATCCTTTGAAGTCCTTCCTTTATGATGACACATTGCTCACAGTGAAGGTGTAAGGAGAAAGAGCCAAGTGCTTTCTGAAACATTTTTCATATTTTTCCTAATATTCCTGTTGCCCTCCCTCTCTCCGCCTTGGTTTCTTGCCCTGTGTGATTTCTAAATGCTGAAGTTCTGATGTTTTCAGCATGTCATGATTTTGCATTTTCCCTTTATTCATTCATCTATCTATTCATTCATGTACTGAATTTTAATACCACCACCACAACCACCATCATCATCATTATCATCATCTGAAGATGTTTACAAGATGTCACCAGAAGACCATCATGTGTTTTTTTTTTTTTTTTGTTTGTTTGTTTTTTTTTTTTTTCTTTTGGCG
>VUQG01045452.1:32572-49666 GCA_015106755.1 Etia nguti | reverse complement strand
AAGACCCTCTTTTTTTTTTTTTTTTTTTTTGTTTGTTTGTTTTTCTTTTTTTCAGCTTGGCCAAATGAGGTTCACACGTTATTTTTTTTCTTTTCTCACCCCCTTTCTCCTCATCGCCGACTGATAGTCCCCTTTACCTCTCTACTTATTTGCTTCACCTTGCAGGTGTGAATCATCAGACACACACACATCTGTTTCTTCTCTGTACTCTCCATCTCCTCCCTGCCGTGCCTTACTCCTATTTTACTTTATCAGGCTGCTTTTCAAAATCAGTCTGTCTCTCTCTCTCTGTTACTCTCTCTCATCTGTTTCCTGCTGCATCTGGCGAACATGAGCCGTGGAAAGACAACAGACAAGTAATGGGAGAAGTGTGTGTATGTAATATGTGGGGGCGGCCTTGCCCATCTGCATGTGTGCACATATGCCCAGATGACAAAGGCAGCTGCACGTCTTTGTCAAAAAAAAAATCCCATCTGAAAGTATTTTCAGAAGAGCTTTTGGTTCTGTACCCACACTGAACTGACACCCACAAAACCACTGACACTAAAGTCACTAAGCTGTCCAACGTCAGCTGCTGAAACCTCTTTATATGCTCCAATCCATCATGATATCAGAAACATATTCTGCATTTCAAAAGCTGAAAAATGTGCCTTGTGGCAGCAGAGTTCATTCTGTAAAACTAGGATCAGAGATTCATCAGCAGCAGTGTCTGTCTGTCTTGGTCTCAACAGCACCTGAAATCTAACAGGAATGATTATTCTGAGTATTTTGTAAAAACTTCTGCACAGTTATCCAGATTCAGTTACAGAATAGCATAGAGAATAATTTCAGTTTTGGTTAGAGTTTACTGATTAGGGAAACGTTCAAAATATTTGCTTTAACAAAACAATCCTCTTTTCAAATTCTTGATTTCTTTTGATTTTTTTTATTGCATTTCTTAGTTTAGTTATACTGCACAGCTCATGTTTTTATATAAAGGTAGAGATTGGGATTAATCTGCCACTAAAGACTTTTTTATAAGGTTGAGAGATGCAAAGTTGGGTAAAAGTGTTAAAAAAGTGGGATTCCCTACATGGATTGGACGCTAGATTTGCATCCTTTGTTTCAGTGTCACAGAATTCATGGGCTTGATGATGCATTAAATTATCAGTAAAGTTTCATAACATTTATTTGAACCATAGAAGCAGCACCACCAAAGAGCAGCGGTAAAAGTTGACTTATTATCCATTCATCCATTCTCTTCTTCTTATCCTTTTACCCCAATAAAGCACTTCACTCTCAGACTGCTGAGTTCTGCTGGAGGTTTCTTCCTGTTAAAAGGGAGTTTTTTCTTCCCACTATTGCCAAGTGCTTGCTCATAAGGGGCCATCTGATTGTTGTAGGGGCTTTACCTTATAATATAAAGTGCCTTGAGGCTGCTGTTGTTGTGATTTGGCTCCATATAAATAACTGAACCAGAAGAATGTTGTATAAAGAGAGGGGCAAGGGTGCTAAAATGGCTTGGTTCAGGGTATGAACGGAGGTGCTGCCGCAAGGGCCAGTACAAGATAAAGCAGGATTATTTTTGAACTGTGAATCATGCAGAGCTAAGCATGCGGAGTCCAAGAATAAACGTAATTTTGGAAATGAGCGCTATTGAAAAATGTAATTTTCAGTAATTCTCTCTTAGTCTGCTAAATAACTTACCTTTTCAGGCCATTTATTGTTTTGAAAACGGATACTTGGCATGGTAAAAATCCTGTCCTAATCCTAAAATCCTAATAATGTTAGGAATGTAGTAGTCAAAGCCAGTCTACTTACAAATGGGATATTATTGGAACTTATCATCTTTATAAACAAAACTTGGGTTCCTCGACACTCAAAAATTTGTAGGCCTATTTTTATCAAGTATGCGTAATTATCACTGAACACTGTTTACTGATGAGACAAATGGAAGGTAAATGTTTTTCAAAAAAATATTCTGAAACAAATTCCTGCTAAATCCTGATACTGTTACCTCTAAGTGCTGCTGTACTTTGTATATAAACTTTCCTCTGCCACGTGCTGCTAATGAATGGTGGGTTTGTGGCTCAGACCACACAGATGCCAAGCTCTGGATGAGCAGTGCCAGTGACCATTGGTTACAACTGCAAGTAATATGACAACCTGCTGGTGAGATTTACTAAGAAGCAACATCTGTCAACCAAGAAAAAAAAAATCTGAAGTACAAACATATGAAGGTTGTGTTGGTTACTGTTCGAGGCAATCTAGTGGTTTTGTACTTTCAGCACACCTACGAAAGAGCGCAAACCATTGACCACATCTCTTCCATCTCTGGCCTCACTTTGCCTGAGGTTTCCCCTTTAAGTACCTTTGCTAGCACCTTGCAAGCCACAAAACACAAACTGACTTGGGGAAGTGACAAATTGAGAGGGTTTGGCAGTCTGCTGGCGGTAAAACATGCCTGTTTACATGGGAGGATCCCACAGAACCACAGACATGTCCCTGACAGCCAATAAGGGAAGAGGTAGGAATGATGGGAAAGCTGTGTGGAGAGGGAAGAAGAGGGAAAATAACAGAGAGAGAGAAAAAAGAAAGCTAGTAAACTGTAATGGAACATATTTCCAACAAGGTGGAGACGCACATTTGTCAGCAGGTCAAGCAGAGAAGCAAACTTCATGCACTGAGAGGAAACTACATTCTCAATAAACCTGCTGTGGGAACCAATAGTATATCTCACAGTATGTATGTAGACTATATTTAAGCATAAGCAAGTTTAGTTTGCACATTTGTTTTTACATAAGAGGGTAGGTCTTGATAAGTGTTAAGCTTCTACCTTTGGACTTAAAACATTTTATATACCTTTATGAGTTTTAGTATGTCTGATACCATTGATGTATCCTGTGTTTGTATTTTATTTTTTATTTATTTGTTCAGAATTACCGGGCAACTAACCAACCAACTAACATTTTGTGATATTTGTGCATCTGCAATTCCCAGAATGTATAATATTCAAGTAACTTTAACTGAATAGTGTTTAATGACTAGCATTCATTCTCATTTCCTCATAGGAGTGGAAATATGCACATTGATCACATTGACAGCTATCGGATGAACTGTCATGTCAAGTATCATAGAGACATTCGCTGCTCCAAAATGATACATCTTAGAGAGTTTGGTGATCTCCTAAATTTCCCTTAGTACCAACAATATGTTAACGTCTATGTTTTGTGGCTTTAATTAGATTCATCAAAAAAAAACAAAAAAAAACAATCTGTAAATTTGCTTAAGTTCATTTGGTTGGTTGAGTCTCTCTTGAGATGCACCAGGAAAAAAAACATTGTTAAATAGATAAATTTTAATTTAACGACGTTCCCATTAACAGCAGCTGCACTCTGCATTTAGTGGTTATAAACAAATGTTTCCATGCCAGCACACTAAAAAAAGTTGGTGAAGATATAAATATATATAGCTGTTAAACATCAGTATGTCAGTATTATGTTAGAAGGCACTGCTCTCCCTCATCATAGCCCAGAGATCTGTTGACTGTAGCTTCTAAGTCTTGTTAAGTTGATTGAAATCCATATTTAATACAGTTGGCACCAAATTGTGCCATGTTTAAACACCAAGTGCAACTGTTCCCTTTCCATCAGACTTTAACTTTTTATGGCTTTTACACCAGACTTCTTCAAACCCATAAATTACTGACAGGCATTGTCTTGGGTAAGTGTGTTGATCTGCCTCTGGAGCAGGGCTCAGATTTCTTGGCCAAGACAAAACTTTAAGACACTGACAGAAATGTCTGAGAAAAAAGAAACCCTATTCTCCGCATGTCTTTGTAATTCAGGAATATTATATGATTTAGAGGGTGGAGAGCATCGGGCTATGGAAACACAGAACTCAATGGCAGGGAACACAAAGGATGTCTGTTCTTTCACAATGGAAACCTTGTTGGCATTTTCTTCATGCCCTGGAGAAAGCTGAAGAATAAACAACACTTTGCTGTCCCTCATGTCCTTTGGGACTGTATCTTTGACAGCCATGCCTAAATGGAAATAGAAGGGATTCAGATTAATCTGAGACAAATCTCTGTAGGATGCATTATTAAATTTATCTGGTCAGCTTATTATATGCCTTCATTGTGAATCTGAAACTTAAATCCACAGTATGCACCGCAGTTGTTGACAACAGAGTGGGTGAAACTCAAATCTGTTTATGTGCAATCTAAATGTAATTTTCAGAAAGTGACTGCAGTGTCTCCAATCCCTATTCCGCTTCTACCAGAAACAGAAATCCCTTTGAAAAGTATTTAACCACAAATGGTAACAATTTGACATTGTCCACAGATTTTGTCTTCTCAGCATTAGTGTTTGTCCACTTTAGGTAAAATTTGTTGTGGTCATTGTTATATGTTTTGCGTGGCTGACCATAAGTACTGTCAGAGCTTGACAGTAGAAGAAATCTAATGCGGAAAGTGGAAATTCTCTTTGTGCTACGCATCCGAGTTTTAAGATGTTAACCTCTTAAAATGATATGTACATACAGCATGTGAATAAATAGATATGAAGTACAAACTGAAACTGAACGCCTGCATTGTAAAAACAGCGAGTTTGGATGGCCAGTGATGTAAGAGACTTGTTGTATTTAGTACACAAACATCTGAATGAAGCCAGCAGACTTACATTCTCATTTGGCTATTACTGATCTAATCAGTATTTTTATATTATAATGGTGCAGTGAAAAAGGAACTGTCAAGATCTCTGCAGTTAATCTATATAAAGCAGAGCATTATTGTAGGCTGTAGGCTGTGCGCTGCCATTTTCAGTGGTAAATCCAGTCGGTACCAGAATGTTGTAGATTTAGCAGCATTCATTTTATCAGTTAATGGAGACTGAAGCACAGCTAATAGGACAGTTAAACGACATAAAATGAAATCTGAGTGTGGCTCCTACATCATATCAGACATCACCGTTGGTTTTAAACAAGGAGTCACTAGGTAGTGTACTTCCAGAGCCGGGATAAATGTGAGGATTGTGTCAGGAAGAGCACCTGATGTCAAATCTGTGCCAGACCCCTTGGGAAATTGGTGAGCAGCTCAAAGTACCTTTGTATGAGTATAACTTCAGTGTGAAGGGTTGTGGCATCATTATACTTCAAATTTATGCATGACACCTTGTTTTTGTTATGCGCCAGTGTTAACTGACATCATGAACCAGTGTAATGTGTACAGTTTGTTCCACTAACCCGTCTCAACATTATAGTTTTATGTGTATTTCTTAGTCACGTAATTTAAATCAAAAAATGATCCCTATCAAGTGTTTTTTTCTGGACCTGTTTAGGTCTGACACCATGCATAAATTAATAATTAACTTCTCTAGGTAACATATAAGCATAAATGAATGCTGGGGAACATTGTGTTTGAAAGTTGTGGTACAGTTGCAGTCTGCAGTAGTAAACATTCACTACTCCAAATTATTTCTTCTGCCTGAGGCACTAGACGAGTTTCATTTGAAGAAAGATCCATGCGAAATTATTTAGAGACGGAAAATGTAGAAAAGTTTCATGTGAGATTCTCCAGGCCTTTTTTCCCCCCCAGGAAGTTATACTAATGCTGTATGAGTGCATGGCCTTAAACATCCTATTTGTCATCATTAGAAAAGTTCAAAAGCATGCAGGAATGCCACTCTCACTGACATTTCTTTAAACAGCTGGATACGCAAAACAGCTTCTCTTTGAAAAGTTATCACTAAGCAAACAACATGTGAGCT
The DNA here is from genome assembly GCA_015106755.1 of Etia nguti. Classification (NCBI taxonomy): domain Eukaryota; kingdom Metazoa; phylum Chordata; class Actinopteri; order Cichliformes; family Cichlidae; genus Etia; species Etia nguti. The sequence goes on along the minus strand of VUQG01045452.1, from coordinate 43,919 downwards.
GACAAAGGCTTATGACTTTTGCAGCTCACCTCAGTTTTCCTACAGCTGCCTTTACACACTCTGCAGGTGATTTCCCAGAAGGAAAGCCAGGAAAGGCTGACACACGAAACACAAGCATTTACTATCATCCAAAGTAATGGTAGGTCACTTACAATGGCATAAAGAAATTATCATGTGTCGCTGAGGAATCAGTCTTTCCCTGAATGGAAGCTTATTTGGTTCCAGTCAGAAGGGAGCAGGGGGTTTTGTTCTTGATTTGGATGTTGTTTCGTTAATGTTTTTTAGAGCACATCACCCTAAAGAACACAAGATGATCAGTTGAGTAGGTAGTGCATTTGAGCATGGATTAGTGTTAATTCAAGAAATAGAAAAAAAGGCTTTCTTATTAGATTTTGATTTGATCTCTTTATAACTCAATTTAGATTTAAATGTGTTCTATTAAAAAGGAGTTTGTAACATAGCAGGATAATTTGTCGTGATAATGAGAAAAATGTCACACCACAAAATTATCTTAAAGAAATTCTCATTAGAGCAAAACCTGAGTATTTATTTTCTTACTGTGAATATAATATACTTCTGTTGTTTCCAGTGTATTGCTATATGCTTCATACTCTACTTCGCACAGTGGAGTAGAATAATAGAAACAACATGATTTTTACCTGACCATTAATTTCTTGTGCTTCACAGCAGTATAGAGCATGGCTAAATATTGAAGGCTTAATTCCTTCCAAGGGATTATTTGCTGGGAAAATGTTTTCTTTCTTTCTTTCTTTCTTTTTTTTTTACAGCAATTCTTACCCTGGAACAAAGGTTATGGTACATACTGTTGTAGTATGTATATGATATGCCTAGTTTATCAACCTTAAGAGTGAGCTTCAAATCAGAAAGACACGTGTAGTCACACATGACATGTATTTCTGAAAAACTATTTTTTTTCCCCCTCAATGATGGAATTGTTCAAACTGAAGGAAACTTGGCTTCATTCAAAAGACTGGCTAGGGTTTAATCAATTTTCTGCCATCTTGATTATCCAGCCAAACTGCCCACCACTCAGCAGCAATTAGGCTGTCCTGGAAAAAAAAAAAAAATCTCCTCCTCAACCTCAAATGTGCATTTTGTCCAACTTATCAGTCTGGTCTGTGCATCAGTGGCAGGGGCCCATTCAAGTTCCTGTGATTACCTTTGGCGTCATCTGAGCCGCTATCTCCTCTCCTGTGTAGTGAGGCCAAAAATGTGCAGGCATTGAAGGGGGACTAATGGTCCAGATCGTGAATGGTCCAGATGGCTGCAGAAGAAATCGGTCTAAGCTGACAGTTTATCCAGGCATCCGACAATTACAGCCTCCTACTGGAATAAAAGGCAACAGTTGGATATTTCATTTAGATCTTAACAATAAAAAGGAAATGTCAAAACACATTCCCACACACAAATGGAACCATATGGCAGCCATCTTACCTGGGTTTGGTTTAAAACCTGCTATTAGAGGGTATATGGGAAAAGCAGCATCTGTAGCATGTATAATTTTCAGCCTTACTGTGAACACAGTTACGCAAAATAGCCACGAGTATCCTTTAATTGTTTTTGGTGGACAAATGCTAGACATCAGGTTTGGCTCTTATGTTAGTATTGGAGTCCAAAGACACCAGTAGAAGTGTCCTCTTCATGTTTGCCCTGAAAATGCAAAAACACAGTATCGCGATGAGAAACAGTTCCATTAATTTTATTCAGTTTTAATCTATGTTAAATATTTATTTCAATGTGCTTATTAGTTTAAAATAAAGACAGCAACAACATTTAACAAAGAAGACCAATGATCCTCCAGTGATCCTCTGTAAGTTAGCATTTAATAGGGCTGAGGACTTAGAAGTCAAGGGGTGAACCAGTGTTGTGTTAATTCAAAGAAGAGCTTTGAATGTCCTTCATAAAGCCTGGAAATATTGTATATATGTATTGTATTTGCATTTATGTTTTCACGATAAGTCAATGCAAATATTTCCCTTCATCCTAGCAAATATAAAGAACTGAGTAGTTTCACAAGACTTCTGTACAATATTGTAGCTTTGGGGCATAAACCTCACCAAAAATGTCTTTTTTTTCGTGTAATTTTCTTTCCACTCTATTCTAAAAATAAAATTACAGAAATGTAATGGTACCACATAAGACACAAACCGCAGTCCTCTTGGTGAAAGTTTTTATTTGATGTATGCCAACACCATCGACTCCTGGTGGACTTTGTAGCTTTTTCTACACTTTGCAGAGAGAAAAAAAACTTGAGAGTCATGTAATCTTGACGCAGGCCGGTAAAACTTATATCTACATTAAACTTGTGTGGATTTCCAGCTTTTGAAAAGGCTGGAACTCCACGCATGTTTGCATTAAAACCGTTTATTCAGCTAATTCTTTTATGGGAGACAATGAATATCTTCCTGGCTCCAGCATCCCTTTTGTTCTGTTTTAGGTCTTCAGATTGATGGCTTCAGATATAAATGCACTGAGCGTGTATTTAGAGTGTATATAAATATATACATAAAGCCTACAAAAGCATGTGGTTAAAGGCTGTTATGCCCCAAAATATAAAGCTCAGCAGAAAGCTTTCATATCCCTCATTAGTTTGGACAACTGGCAAGTGATAAAAGATTCCAAACATTCATTCTGAGCGTGTTCAATTCATAGAAAACAAAACAAATAAAGAGTGAATGAATAGCAGATGGTTTGGTGTAATACAGAATCAATTCCCACACATCTGCTGCAAATAAACCAAGGAGACATAGAGAGAAATAATAATTATGCGTGCAACTCAAATACAAACTAGATCAAAGCTTTGCTTTTCTCTAGCAACATAATGATACAATAACACATTCACTATTCTAAGTTGGACATCATAACCCTACATAATAATAAAAGAATGACTGCGGGATTTCAGCATTTCAAGAAGGCAATGGCTGTGTGCGTCCACGTAAATGATGGGTGTCTTCAATAAAATGCAATAGTGATATTGATAGAAGGTGTTACGTGTTTTGTTTTGTTACATGTCCTAGTCTTAATGGACTGACTGGATATGATGACTGGTTCTTGGCAGCAGGTGTACTCATAATTCAGAGTCAAGCAAATGTTAATTTATTATTCTGTAATACAGCACACAGGATGGGACATGCTTGAATTTTTTTTTCAGTTCAAACTGTATTTGTTACCACTGAATCAGTCGTGCCATTTTGCTGATCAGCAGAAAGAAAAACTCTTGCTGGGAGCCAAAATAATCCTTGGAAAAGACTGTAATATCAAAGTAATGAACTTCATGAACAATTTGATTCCAAGTACATGCTGATCCATAGCAAAAAGTGATTTTCATGGATGAATAATACAACTGCATGAGATAATGCTCAAGCCAAACTGATCCCTCTATCTGCATCAAGAGCTCTTCAAATCCTGGCAAACCGGACTCAGAGCGAGATGTCCAAAAATAGAAAGACAGATTTATTGCACCCCAGATGTGCCTGATTTATGACCATTGTTTAATCTGCAGCTTCCAACCACATGAAGGTCTTATATTTTGAACCTTAATTTATGGAGCTCAGAGAATGCTGGCTTAATGTTTTCTCTCTCTGTAGAAAATGAGCCAGCACTGTGACTCAGGCAGATAAACAGATGCTTGGATTAACACTGATCTTATAAACATATGTGGAGAAAAGGTTATCTCTTAAACAAGCTCTATTTGTTTTGGTCAAATACAGAAACGTGGGGTTTAAACCTCATTGAATCAACCATGAAATTGTTATTTTTTTACTTATCAAAATATATGCTTTTTTTGTTTTGTTTTTAGGTTTAAATCTTCTGAGAAGAAATTTAGAAGCCGTAAAGAGTCCACACCAAAACTTTCACTAAGCAGGATTTTAGAGCTGGTAGGAGGCAGGACTGTCACACAAGTAATTATACATCATAATATGTCTACAATTTTCCTTTTCCCACCCCTTGGCGTCATACGCAAGTTCTCATTACCAGATCGGCTGAGCTTATAGCCCCAGGCGGCCGATTTTTTCCCTGCGAGCTGGGGTTCTTGTGTTGTGGTGGGAGGGTCGGCAGAGGCGACATGGGCAAATGTTGCTGTTTATTTCCATTCTGTCATGTGTGTGAATCTGATTACAGGTCGCTAAGTCAATATTTAGCTTCTGCGGACAGCATCATCGTCTACCAGTTTATTTTTTCTGGGCCCCGCCACATCTGCTGCCAATGTCATGCGCGGTCGCCAGCGTTTGCTGCTACCGGGAAGGAAAGCAAACAATGAGTCTGCAATCCTGGTCAAGTGAGTCAGGCAAAAGAGTGGCGAGTGTGAAACCATGATTTGCAGCTAGAAGTCAGACTTGTTGGTGCTTCAAGCAGTTTGAGGGAAACCTTAATGGATTTGATGAGGGGTCAGAGAAGTCCATGGTAATTCACAAAACGACATCATTCATATTTGGGGAAAAAAAAGAATAAAGCACATATAGCTACATATAGCTAACTTGCTTAGACTATTTAAAAGTATGTTCAAGTGAACACTTTCATTTCACTTGTTTGGAAGTAGAGGCAACTCATGCTCTACTTTTATATTGCAGAAGCTGCGGGGACAATAATTACATTTCATGCATTTTTCATTTGATTCCTCTTGTCTGAGAGTCTTGCATGGGAGCTGCCACTTTATTAGGAGCCAAGAGGAACACTAGATTGAGGCTTCTTTTCATCTCTCCCTCAGGCAAGAAGGATTTGATATTTATTAAAAATGGAGAGCAGTATTTTTCTTCCAGTCATGACTCTAGGTTATTCCAGTGAGGCAGACCACACACAGTCACTAGATCAAAAAACCTCCTCTGCTTGCCTGACCTAGTATGTAAATTTTAGAAGAATTGTGGACTTTCTGCCAAAGATGTGCTGCTCAGAACTTCATTAGACTCTAAACTGATTCTGGCTGTTACTTGAACTAAGTTGGCAATTGTACAGTGTGTGTGGACTTGCTCTGTTATTTTGGCTGTATTAAGTATATCTGCGTTTGCATTTATCGTAACTCGTAAATTATGTTGCTACTTTTACTGCTGAATGCTGATAATGTTCTTTAGGAGATTAAAGGCAGAATCTCTCAGCAAGACTTTGGAGTCTTGCCATGCATAGGGGGCCTGTATGACTTTTTTTTTTTTTTTAGGGACATATATGCATTACTGTACAAAAAACGTACAGCTCCTCACAACTGCCAGCATCGCTCCACCCTTTAAAATTCACTTTCGTCTGCAAAACATCTGGAATTCATTGAGTGGAGGAGGCTGGGGGAAATGAACTTCGACAAGAGTCTGTAGATTTGGGTACAACCCCCTTCTTTAGGTTCCCTCAGATGTTGAAGATAGACCTGCAGACAAAAACGTGCTACTCTGTCTCATTTAGATTTTGTTGTAACAGTTTAAGAATAAAAATGGCTCTATTCCACTAAAAGAATGCAAGAACTGTAGACATCAAGATTGAATGGTAGTGTTAATGATACTTTTCCTTTGATTCAAAGTCCTCTGTTTGCATGTAATGACCTCATAGAAATGGATTGACTTGGGGTGATTTGTTACAGTAACTCATTACTTTACAACACCATCCACTGTAATAAAAAACACTGTGAACCTCAAAGACTTGTTGGATATCCCTTTAAAAAAGTGAGTCATTGTATTAGTCAGAGTGACCAAAAACAAAAAGCTGGAAAGCTGGCATGCCCTCGCTTACAGATGTTATTGGTCATTTTTCTGTCAGGGAAAAGAGCTTGTACACTTGTAGCAGCAGTGAAGCGTCCAAATGCACAAGAGTAATCCAGCAAAGTAACAGAAATCTGGTAAAGTTATTCAGATATCTGAAAGTCAGGGTAATAATTATTCAAAAGCAGATGATTCATTACATAAGCTTATGTGTGTTCACATGATGCACTTACAATACACATCATCATAGCAGGTCATTTAAATGCAATGTAGACTGGAAAATTTGTTTCAATGTTACTATCAATAATTTGAGGCTGAAACTATCAAAACTCCCCATGCCTCCTTCTCCTCTCTGTCTCACTTGCAGCACATATTCTTGTGTTACTCTAAAGACATACAAAGACTCCAAAAGCAGTATCATGACGAGGATCAGGTCTCTCCTAAGAAGTCAGTGTTTAACTCTCCAACCAATATCATCTATTTTCATCGGTGGTAGTTTTCTCAACTTTGTGTTACTGTATGAGAGAATCCTATGCTTAGAAACCCTTGTTAAAATAAATCTACATGTTGCAGTGGCTGAAGCAAATAGTTTCTCAGTAATACTTGTTTAGGGGCTCCATGGTGGCCTCTTCGTGAACAGAATTACATCTGTTTTTTGTTGGTCTGAGACATTAATTATATCCTTCTGGAGCTGTCTACAGGCTGAGTTGGTGTAATTGATAGTAAGACAAAACACTGCATGCAATACTTACTTTTGCTTTTGTGTTGTATTCACACCAACGTTTGAGTTGTATGTCTGTTTGCTACTCATTTCTTGTTTAAAAATGTAAAGGTCACAGCTGTAGTGTAAGATGTTTTCCCAAACTGCTATGATAAATGGACTGGTTCTTATGTAGTGCTTTTGTACTCTACTTGAGCACTCAAAGGGTTTATACAACAGGCCTCATATATCCATTCACACATATTCATACATGCACTTTTTTCTATGCCTATGTGCTTTTTAACATTCAAGCTCCAGTAAATGCATCAGAGAGCACCTTGCCTAAGGATACTTTGGCATGCAGACTGGAACAACCAAGGATCCAACCACCAACCTTTCAGTTAGTAGATTTTCATAGATCTACCGTCCAAGAAGCAATCACCTCTATTGTTAATGAAACAAATCTGTCTCTTTGCTTGGTTTGTTGTTTACCTGATTTTACCTGTAAAATCAGTCAACTGACTGCACAATGTCAATTGAACTGTGATGTAGGCCTGCAATGATTCCTCGAGCAATTCGAAGTCGATTATACAAAGTCTTGCTTCGATGTTTTCATGTAACACACAGCACTGCAGTACTCAGTTGTCACCATGTAACTAATTATAGACTTGGAATAGAAACATATCCAGGAACAGCCATGTGAATACAGAGTATGACAACATTAAGCCCACTCAGACCCCAGTTTTTCAACAAAAAGACTGATAACACAACAGCAGCAGTGATGATGATTTTGTCATAGTTTAACATGGAGTCTGTCTACACACACGGCAAAGAGCAAATCGTGGAGTGAAAGAAGGCAGTAGCTCGGTTCCTGTAATCACAATTAAAATCTTTACTGGGAAAAAGCCTAGTGGGAGTTCTTCATCAAAGCTTCTGATCAACAAACTCTGACATGAAGAAGAGTGAACTTTGAAGTCTAAGGAGCTTGGAAAGAAAAGCGTCTGGACTTCTTTAAGTTGCTTGAAGATGTTTCACCTCTCATCCGAGAAACTTCTTCAGTTCTAGGGTCAAATGGTGGAGAGTCCCTGATTTAAGCCCTATGGGAATTTACCCCCAAGAGGGACAATGGACCCCCTAATGACCAAACCACGAGCCAAGGTGTGAAAACGGGTGTAGGCCAAGGTTTCGGGTGAACTCATTGTGAAACCTGACCCCACCCTATCATGTGATTTCCTGAGGTCAAGAGGCCCAGGATGTGAGTGGGCGTTAAGGCATCTGGGAAGGGATCTCAACACTGGATTATAGATGGCAGACAGTTGGTGTCGTAAACCACTGCCTCTGTTCAAAGATGGTCGTTCACAGTGGTCTTTCACTCCTCTTTCAAACCATCTGTCTTCTCTGTCCAAAATATGAACATTGGTGTCCTCGAAGGAGTGACCTATGTCCTTTAGATGCAGATGGACCGCTGAGTCTTGCCCTGTCGAGGTGGCTCTTCTATGTTGTGCCATGCGTTTATGAAGTGGCTGTTTGGTCTCTCCAATGTAGAGGTCTGGGCATTCCTCACTACACTGTACAGCATACACTACATTGTTAAGTTTGTGTTTAGGAGTTCTGTCTTTGGGATGAACCAGTTTTTGTCTGAGTGTGTGGCTGGGTCTGAAGTAAACTGGGATGTCGTGCTTGGAGAATTCAAAAGAATTCAAAAACCACAAATTCTAATTTCAAACAAATGTATGGAACAAACATTAAGGTCTTGTAAACCTAAGCAGAGATTTCTGAAAATGTTCTCTTCAACTAAAACATTGTTCCATTCAGTGCATATCTCTTCATTCATATTATTTAAAAATGTAGACAACTGTACATTCTGGTTAAAACAATTACCAAAAAGCTCTGGTCAAAACTCTAAAGCTTGAGAATGTCAGTTTTAATTCACCTGGTGAAAAACACCATCCTTCTGAATAAAAGCTGTAATATAAGGCAACACTCATCATCAATATTGTCTGCTTGTCTGTTTGTACCAGAGTTTTTTATGTAATTTCTGCTGATGTGCAGTCACAGTGTCTTTTTATATCTTCTGTCACTTCCTTTTCTGCTATCACTTTGTTGTACTTTCTTGTCCTCTTTGTATGTCACTCTTTGCAGTCATAAAATGTCTCTCCCGCTTTTGCTGGTGAGCCATTTCTTTCACTTTCGAACTGCTGGTGGTCACAGGAAATTCTACTCTTGCCATTTAGAGAAAGCACAGTCATCAAAACAGTAATCTGTAAAAAATGTGTGGTTATATATATAGATATGTGTGTGTGTGTGTGTGTGTGTGTGTGTGTGTGTGTGTGTGTATTAATGTCAATAATCACTAATCTCTTTTCTTAAGTTATATCTTTGTTATTGGTGTCAGTTGTACAGAGAGCTGTTTCCCTTTATAATTCTTTTTACTAAGGTAATATAATCTTAGTTAAAAGCAAATTTAAAGTCCCCCAGTCTTTTTGCCCAGTGTCAGATTGGTGACCTGTCCAGGATGTACCCCACCTCTCACCCTGTGGTAGCTGCAATAGGCTCCAGTCCCCCCAAGACCATGATAAGGATAAGCAGAAGAGAAAGGATGGATGAATGATATGATCTTTAAAACATCATATTTCTTTAAGTGATTAAGTGGTGACAATTACACTGAAAAAATCATGCATCCAGAGAGGCTATGGCATAATGAAAGGCCTTTACTGATTCATTGTATATTTGGTTAAATGTTCCATCATCTCTTCTCCATATGTTCTAACTTTATTTCTTTAATTATCCCAGGATCAAGTCCAGAGTAGCTAGGACTTCCATCTGACTCTCAGTCAAGCATTTTTGGCAGTTGAGATTCAGAAATCCATCCTGCATCGTTACGAGATTCCTATCTGCCTGTTAGGTCCTGCTGTCATGGTACGGGCAGGTTCGTTTTTTTCTGTTTCTCTCTCTTTCTCTCTTTGCTATCGGTTGGAGAAGTGGCCTGGTGGTTACTCATGGCTCCGCCCAAGGGAAGAGTTGACCTTTCCAGGACTTGTACTCAACCACCTGCTGTGCATCGTCTAATCAGTGCGAGCTACTTAAGGACCGGCTGGTACTATTCTCTGCCAGGTTGTTGTCATTGCAATGGCGATCCCTGCCTGAAGCCAACATGTCACTCCCTAAAGTACTTACCTGCTTTTTGAGGAATCTGAGATACACAGTCATTCTCACTTATGGTACCAGTTACAAATGGACTACAGCTAGTATAGTAAACTTACCTATAATTCACCTGCCTTCCTCTGAGCTGCTCTCTCTCCCTGGATTGCCGCTTGTTCGTCTGCTGCCCCTTCAAACCTTCTTCATCTGGAATATAACAAGTAATCAATTCTAAAGTCATGCCAGAAACCCAGTTTGTCTTTGGCCATTTTTACATCCCCTTTCACCCTCTGAAGCCCTCCCTATTCCCCACCAGTTAGGATTATCAACTCCAGAGCCATTAACTGGTTTTTTGACAACTTGTTATACTTGTTAATGAAATTCTTTTCTAATGAGTCTGCTTTTTGGGTATATGACACTGATGATATTAGCATCTCAGGGTCCAAATGCTCTTTCAGTTCCCAAAATCAAACAAAAACTAAAGCTCCAATGAGAGTTAAACATGTTCTAGTTTCTTTTAGTTCCGATAATAACAATATTGCTGTTTTCCCAGGTGTTAAAATAAAGTTTAACATCCTGGCATCCATGAAAAGAAAAGTATTTAAAAGGTTTAGAATAGAATAGAATAGAATAGCCCTTTATTGTCACTGTACATGTACAACAAAATTGTGGGTGCTCCACACCAACTGTGCAGCTATAAAATATAAGTTAGAAGTTATTAGAAAAATAGAAAACTAGTTTCCATAAGCAGGTGAGACTGAGAGAGGGCCAGCTTTCTATAACAAAGAGTCAAAAGGACAAAGCTGTTTTCAATATGATATATCATTTTGTGGCTTAAGTATTTCCAAAAAACAAAACAAAACAAAAAGCAAACAAACAAACAAAAAAAGAAATATACAGCTCTGCTATAACTTTGGATGGAAAACTAAATTTCAATGTTTGGAAACTTAGTAAAGCTGGGCTAGCTCACCTGTTATGCTTCGCCCCGTTGGCTAGCTACAGAGCTAGAGTTAGCATATTAGTACAAGAAAAATGTTGGGTGAGGATTACATTTTTCCTCAATAATGTTGAGATATAAACTCTTTAAAAAGCTCTGGAGCAGATATTTTTGGGCCCTAACTGCCACATTATACCAGAGCAGACAAAGCGTTTCATGGTTTCTCTCTCTCTCGCTCTCTTTCTCTCACAGACACATTTATTTAAACCTATGCTTATAAAGTCACACCACCTTCTTCAACTAGGCTACTACGAGCCCCAAGCAGATTTAGCCTTGCCAAAGTAACATACTGACAACTGTAATGTCTACATGGATGGAACAAAGGTCACATCATTTATAGAATTCCTCATTGAACAGTGAATCAACTTCTTCTTCTATATATATAGTTAGAGATAAAAGTATAGTTATGGTTTGGGTCACACGGTGGAACCATCGTTTAAATATATAGTTGAACTCTTATAATCTGTCCAACTTTAACCCGCCTTCTTTCTGGCTGCTGGAGTATTGCTGTGTCTGCTGCTGGTAGTTATTACACTTGAAAAACTGGCTGTCATTACTACTGTTTGTTTTCATTGATGCAGCTGAGTAATGTCATTTTTCTGTCTTAGTGACTGCTTCCTCTCTTTTTTTCTCTCAGGAGTCCAGCACACTAGCTGTTTCTTGTTTTATGAAGTTACTAATCATGAGATATCAATGTCATCAGACTTTGCTCCTGTAGATTTGACATGATTCCATCTACTGTACCAGAGCAGTCACAATAAAAACCTTTAATTAATTTGCCAGTCAGCTGGCTAACGCATTGCTACT
>VUQG01045452.1:10044-29759 GCA_015106755.1 Etia nguti | reverse complement strand
AGAAAAATGTACTTTTGGCATGTTTTCATTATAGGTGAGTTAAATATTCATTATATGGTGGAAAACATACAACAGTCCCCGCAGAGAATACGCACACACACACACACACACACACACACACACACACTTTGATTAGACATCTGCTATAATCTTATTAAAACACAGTTCACTTATGCAGCCTCATAGGCATAAATATAAACACACTCACACAAAACTGACAACATGGCCTACTTACACACGTCAACACAAACGCACGCATTACTATATATTAACACACTCACATGCACATGGACACATACCTTTACTCATGTCTGATTTGCACAATATCATTGATCATTGTATTTGACAGGGTCTAGTTTTTAATGGAATAGGAATCTGCTGAGGCAGTTGGGGCAATGCAGCTAATGGACTGTGTGACATACAAACCTATGCGCACACACATACTGAAGAGACAGCTGCAGTTCCTACAATCAGAGTATGTTTCCTAAGGGACTGCTTAGCTCAACACTGGCCCTGTGATAATGTGCCATTTTACTTTATCCATAAAAGCCATGTGGTGTAATTTATAATTTTATGACCTGCTCTGGTATATGTACAGCAATGTTATCCTGATGTTATCCAGAAAAGACTGCTATGCATATTTATTTACATTCACATCTTCCAAAGTACATTTTGCTGTACTACACTAACAACTGTTGTTGTGTATTCACTGACAAATCTGGCACAGTTCTGAGATCAGAAAAAAATTGGTACATACTTTTTTCTCTACATATAGTATCCTATTGCTGCTGCGAAACAGTACTGCTGTTTAAACGACGAAGGCTTACTTCATTCAGTTGTAAGGAGATTTAAGGAATAGGCAGCTACATAGCCGATTACACCTGGCCTTGGATCATACCAATTTCCATCTACTGAGTGATGTTTGTGAAATTATTTTCAGCTACTAAAGAGCAGACCAAGATAAGGACATGAATGGGGATTTATGGAATGTTAAGCAATATAGCATAATTTATTTTCATAGGTTGAAAAAATATCCTCTTTGTCAACTTTCCTCTTTGTAACCTAGGTTTGCTTGCTTGTCTCATCTGTGGTCTGTCTCGAAAGACAGAAATAACATTTTATGAGACATTTGTAGAGAATATGACATATCATTTGAAGGAATGTGCAATATAATGGGGTGTATGCACGCCAGACACTATTCAGACTCTATTTTAAACTGAAAGATTAACAAGTGTCTGCTCTCACTGACTGACGTCAATTGTAGAGTGTCTGCGCATATGAATTCATGTAAAATAATGTGCCTGTTACAAAAGCGCATTTAGTGGTATTTCTGTGAGAATGCCCTCATGCATAAGCTATGTGTGTTGCTGTCATGTGATACTATTTTTCTTTTACTATTTTTCCATTCGTTGTTCTGCAGGTCACGTGTGTGACTATGTGCACTTAGATAACAGCCTCTTTGTGTATTGGACTTAATATGTGGCTTAATATATGGCAATAATAATAATGAGTTTAAAAAATGAGAGGGGACTCAAGGGAAGGTGGAGGATGATGTAAAAGTATAAATTAGACTGAATAATAACCACAGAAAGAATATAATGACAGCAATTATAGAGCACATAGAAATACAGTACAACAGCGGTCCCCAACCTTTTTTTGCGCCATGGACCGGTTTAATGTCAGACAATATTTTCACGGACTGGCCTTTAAGGTGTCGCGGATAAATACAACAAAATAAAATGATACGACCAAGATAAAAACTGTGGTAATATGTAAATATAATATTAAACACGAATTCACTGTGTAATTGTGTAACTTTATTAGCAGCGTCCTCCTGAAAACATTGAGAGTAACATTCTCCTCTCTGCCCCTTAATGCTCTCTGGTTGCTATGGTAATGCGTAAATATTTCTTTCAAAATAAGACACAAAACTACAACACGGGAAAAGACCCAGTGAAACCGAGTTAATGATAAAAACCCTGAAAACCATCATTTTCACACCCGAGCCTCAACTCTCACGGCCCAGTACCAAACGACTCACGGACCGGCCCGGGGTTGGGGGCCGCTGCAGTACAGTACAACAACAGAAAATAATGGTGATTACAGTAGATGGCAAGTGGCTCCATTCTTCCGAACCTTAGCCTGTTGATGTTTTCTCCATTCCTCCCACTTTTGGACCTATAGTTGTCTGAGTAGCCAGTGGAGCAAACCCTTACTCATTCAGTTTTCAGATGTGCGGTTTTTCAACCCCATTTTTTGTCTTAAAAACCAAAATCAAACAAGTGATTATATGTAAGCCACATTTATCAGTGAACATTTTACTGTTTTTATCAACTGCCGCAAAACCACCTGCTTAATCCCTGGACTCCAGCAAGACTTTAAATGAGCCTAAAGCAGGATTGTGCTGGTGCCAAATTGTGGGACAAAATTACAAACCTGACCACAAAACATTAGCTGGATGTCCTGATGAGACGGGATTCAGCATTAGTGCAGTGTGACTCCTTCCTCTTCTGCAGTGTTATACTTTTACACCGTATGTGGTAGCTTATCTGTGGCATTGTTTCAGAAGTGCATAATACAGCTTCTGTTCGCATCAAAACAGCAATTTTAATTAATGCCTAAATAAAAAACAATGAGAGATCTGTCCATAGTTTTCAGCCCCCTGTGATCCTGAATTGAAATGGATGAATGGCAGGATGGAAAAAATAAAATATTGGAAGAAGTGCAGTAAAAAAAGGTTTACCTATACTGTTTGTTTATGTACCTTCCAGAAGGTAAATGTTGCCTCTCTCATCTTGTAAATCCTCCTTTTTTAAACATACCCTGTCTCTCCTATTCTCATCTTTCTACAATTTTCCTGCACCTACTGCAATTGGTGCAGAAAACTTCAAAACGTAAGAAAAGCACTTTTATACAATGAAAAGATGTTTTCTTTGAAGACAGCATCATTTTTCCCCCTTCCATTTCACTCTTTTGTGTCAGTTGCAAAGTGTGCTCTTGTGGATTTTATAAGAGTTTGACTCTCTGTAAAAGGTTTTGGCTGTACTGACATATCAACGAGGTTAAAAGACAGGCTTTTCTGTTACTTTAATATTTGGATGTCATCTAAAGGAAATTGCATTATTTGGGTAAAATTTAAGAAAGGTTGGTTGGCACGGTGGTGTGGTGGTTAGCATCATGGCCTCATAGCAAGGAGGTCCTGGGCTCAAATCCACTGGTTGGCTGGGTCAGCAAAGCCTGCGTGCCAGGCCAGTTGGCGTGAATTTGAGCGTGAATAGTTGTCTCTCTGTGTTAGCCCTGCAACAGACTGGCGACTTACCCCTGCGCCATGACACCAGGGGCAGTCTCTAGTCCTGAATCAGTTAAGCGTAAGAAAATCGATAGATAATTTAACTAATTAATATCTCTCAAAATACCATATGTTTCAAGAGTTAATCATTTTTCCTTTGGTCAAAAAATAACTACTAAGTAGTATGCTATCAGTTCTTGCTTGTATTTTCCCTTTTCAATCAATTTCATTGACTTCAGTTAGCTCTGTATAACATAATCTGTTGAACCTCACAGTTTGAAATTTGTGATGTTGTTTTATAAGAGACCTGCATTCGAGCAAATTGCTTCTCTTGTCTTTTCTCTCTTTTTGCCCCGTGGTTCAGCTTCCTCTCACACACATTTGTATTTGTGTATTTTGCACTTCATTGAAAACCAGATGGTGCACCTCAATGTCCTATCCTGTCAATAAATTCAATTTCAATCTCTTCATCGTCTGTAGCTGTCCAATTCTGGTCAGTTCTTCCTTAATGTCTTCACTTATTGTATTTTTTTATTATAAATTTCTGTCTGATATCCTCCTGTTGACTCCATCCTCTTTTGCATTGCCGTTCTCTTTTTCCATCTCACTCCATGAAGTTCTGTTCATCTGACATCTCCTCTCATCCAAGGTGACTTGTAGAGAGTAGTCCCTCTGTTGCATACAGAGAAAACAAGGGAGCACACCTGGCTGAGACTGTAATACACTCAACGGAAATATTTGCAAAGCAACAGATTACATGATTAGAGCTCCTCTAAGGCACAATGGTAGCTTTGTTTGAAGAATCAGAAACATGATACAGCTTCATCTCTGGAGTAACAAAGACAAACTGAGACTCAAAAGAGGAGTAAATATTAAATGGTCTGCTGGATTTTCATTTTTTTTTGTATAAAATTCTCTCTTTGTGTTACTTCTCCACTTCATCAAGAAAAGAGTGTTGAGGGAACACAAAGATACCCAATAGATTTGTCCAGTGCCAGGCTAAAATAACACACTATCGTCATTAAAAGGATTCAAAAGATGTAGGCCATCAGGCGGGAGAACCAGCGCCAAGCACAACAAATCATTTTTTTTATTCTATGCACTCTAGTGTAGCTGACAACAGATTCACATCAAAAAAAGAAGACCAGGATGATAGAGTTTTACTCTCTTCCCTGGTGTATGATAGTTTCCAAAATGTGTCCATGGCACTTAAAAAGAAAAGTGGGATTAAAAAAAGGGACAAACCAGACTATTGTTTTGGACTTGACCCATAGATGGACCAGCAGCAGTGGGTTTTTTGTTGTCTTTTTTAGGCTATTTTGAACACAAGGCAGTATCCTACACTCTGCTGGTTTGTCCCTGTCACTATTAACTCATAACAAACATGTATGGCTTTATAAATGCATATAGGGATATAGTCTACTAATGACATCTCTTGTTGTCTTAAACTAGCATGGAACTCTTTAGATCAACTGTATATTGTCTTATTGCACAGAAGTAGGATTGTAGACTCTTCCCCATCAGTCACATCACAAGTCACAAGAACATTTTTATGTCTGGATTCAAAAACTGTGAATCTGTCCCTTATTCCGCAGGTAAATATAGTTTAACTGGGTCAGATGTGGAACCTGATATTCTTTTATCTCTGAGATACCATCTGTACCTGACTAATACTGCCTGCCTTAAAAGTGATCACTGGAAATAATCCCTGCTTTTTTTCTAGTTTGTGTTTTCCTGATTAAGTAACTGGGAAAGTTTTTTCCTTTGAATCAAATCTTTCTGCTTGTGTGGATCAAGATATTTTTTTTAAAGAAAACATAACCTTAGCTGTATAGTAGACAATTGGGATGAGCTAGACCATCGGGATTCATTGTGATTCAGATCTCACGTATCTTATGTCCTTTCATAAAAAGTGACCCCATGGGTTGTTTGTACAAGCAGATTGTTACAGCCTACAGTTAGATTTTATTGTTAAGTGACCTTTAGAATTCATTTAACAATGAACCATTCCCCATAGCAAATGCAGCAAAAAGGCATTTATATTTAGGCTATAAAGTTCATCCAAAGGGGGCAGCCATCCCTCACAAAATGTTCCAGTTGTTCTGGTATTACAATAGAATTATCACAAGTATTCACTGTTTGCGGCATATTTACTTTTTGGGCTCACTTAAGCTTTTTAGAACAGAATAGACAGCACAAAAACCACTGGTGGAATATTTATTAACATTTTAACATAATGATACCATGAGTCAAATCAAAAATATATATATGTGGAAGAATGCAATAATTTCCTAATCTTATACACCCATTTTATAAAAAAGATGCAGAGAATCTGGAGAAATCTTTGCGTGCAAGGGACAAGGCTGATGCTTCTTGACACTGGATGCATTATGTCATGGAAATCCATTCCAGAAATCAGTCTATGAACAAAGTTTGACGTGCCATTTACAATTGCAGGTTAAAGAAGAAGTTACATATGAACACGATCCAGAAACGCTTTGGTCATCCCCAGTCCAAAGCTCATTTAAAATGGAATGAGGCAAAGTGGAAAACTGTTCTGTCTTTAGATGAGTTTAACCTTGAAACTGTTTGGATGCTTCAGCCTTTAAATCTAAAGAGGTGAGGGTCCATCCAGCCTTTTTTATTAGTGCACAGTTCACAAGTCTATGATGTGGGGGTGCATTAGTACCTGTGGAACTAGTGGGGGTGTATACAGAAAAGATTTGTAGCATTTCTTCCTGTTAAACATCTTCTATGTCTCAGTTTGTTATGAAACTTTGCGTTTCCTATTTGACTCAGTGTTTCGCTTTTTAACTTTAAGCTTCTTTCTTTTATTATTCAACTTTTCAGTCCACTTGTTCTCCTTAAATCAGTGCAAACTAGTGTTGTTGTTGGGTTTTTTTCAGTTTATACTTTTGATGTCTGCTGTTGTTTTCACTATTGGCCATCTGTCATTGGTCAGAACTTAAGAGGAACCAGGACACTAGACAGAGGAGACTTTTAATTGGTCCGCAGAGGATAAGGGCCTGTTCAAGGGAACACTCTATGGTGGAAAGCTGATTAGAAAACAGCAGGTGTTGGCACTGGCAGTGTACGAGCTCTAAAACTGAGGTTCAAGGCTTCCATGGGGACCTTGAGAAGGCTCATGAGAAAAAATGCCAAATTATGTTGTATAATTTTGTCATATTTTTCTTCATTGCAGTGAATGCAAGCAGAATTCAGAAAACTATCAGAAAAAGTCTTAATGTATCATACTACTGACTCACTCTTTCCCCTTTTTGAGACATTGTCATACACCCCATTTACAGAATGTTTAGGTTAAGGTTTGAGCCATACAAGGCAAAAGAACGTCTATGCAGGCAAATTGCTCACTGCTCATGCGAAATTATGAAATGTAAAACTCTTTGGTTTCACTGCATCAACTGAATGTTGTCATGTGCAATATTTCTAACTCTGTTAAAAGATTTCCTTTTCTGTGATACTGTTATTTGTATTTCTTTCTTCCTTCACCTGTGGAAATTATTTATTTGTCCAAAAATTTATGTAAAGCTATACTTTTGATCCACATTTCAGTGTTAGACTTTTTTATGTAGCTTTAATATTTTATGTTTCTACTGCACTCACTTTATGGGACCTATGGCTGTAAGTTATATCAAAAGCTCACAGCAACTCAACGAACCATTCAGAACTGGCTGCCAGCAAGAGCAATGTGACAATATTTTGACTGCATTATTTCCCATCGCACATTTCTAGGAGCTATGTTACTCTGACCAATGATTTGTGTCTGTCTTTTAAAGCAGAAATAAGTGTGATGTTGACAGATTTCTCAATAGCTTCCCCAAACTATTGACTTTTCTCTCTTGTCGTTCTTGTTGTCCTCAGTTCTATGATTTTAGGAGCCAGCTTACTTACTTTTACACAGAAGTATTTAGTTATACATAATCTCATTATACAGTTTCCTTCTGAATATACACATTTATAATGTATTTTCAGTTATTGCTCCATTAATTATTAGCAGTACACAAAATGTATTTAAGTTGAATTTTAGTAAAATAAATGAAGACACAGCACATATTAACTTGAATTTCCTGGACTTCTGGCTTATCTGTGTGGAGTTTGCATGTTCTCGTTGTGTTCCTTGGGTTTCCCCAGTAAGGGAACCTGGTGTGAATGCAAAATAAGGAAAAATTCAGCCCTCAAAGGTATATATGCTGTATGAATATATGTCTGATATATCATATCTGATATGTCTGTCCCTGGTCATTCACACCGATTTGCAATCATTCCTTGTCCTACATAGAGCTGTACCCAAGTTTGAAAACTACTCTGGTAGACAATACCTGTTTGGATCTTAAAGTAGTACAATTCTCCAAGAAAGGTATCATACACAGTTAGGTATTGCTTATCAATACCACTGATCACAGCATTTTACTTCAGAAACTAGATTATATCATTGGTATTAAATGAAATCAGCTTGCTAGTTTAAATCATACAAATCAGTTTGTTCTAGTATGTGTATGAGGCGTCTTCGTCACACACAAAATTTAGTTACGGAGTTTTATAGGTTTTTGTGCTACAACCAAAACGTTTTACATTATATAGGCTAATATTATTCTAGGCAACACTAGAAAAGACTGCATACATTCCTGTTGTTATGCAGAAGATACCAAATACCCAAATATCCTAAATTTGGGCAAAAGTGAGATTATTGCACTTAAAGTCCCTTAAAATCTTAGAAACATGATGTCTAAAGAGATACCTTCTAGCATTACCCTGGCCTCCAAGTAAGACAGCGAGGAATCTTGGAGTCAATTTTTGACAAAGATATGTCCTTCAACACCCACAAAAAGCAAATATGTAGGAGTGCTTTCTTTCATTGATGGAATGCTATTAAGTAACATCTTACTTCAAAATTACTATTGTAATTCCTTATTATCAGGCTGTTCTACAAACTTCCTAAAAGGCCTTCACTTCATCTACAATGAGAGTAATAACAGGAATTAAAAAGAGAGATCATATATCTCCCATATTGCTTTTCTTCACTGGCTTCCTGTTATATACAAAATTGAATTTAAAACCCTTCTTATCAGAAACGAAGTTCTGAATGATTAGGCCCCATCATATCTTAAAGACCTGTCGTATTATCGTCATATTATTGTCGTATTATTATTGTGGTTCCTGAAAGTAGAATGGGAGGCAGAGCCTTCAGCTATCAGTCCCCTCTCCTGTTGAACCAGCTCACATTTTAAATTCCAGAGACAGACCCTCTCTACTTTCATTGTTAGAATTAAACTTTCACTTTGATCAGGTTTATAGTTAGCGCTGGATAAGTTTTGACCCTTAAATCTTAGTTATGTGATTATATGCTCAGGGTGCAAGGGTATTTCCCATGATGCATTGGACATTTCTTCTCCTCTTTTTAGAGGTAGAGAAGTATGCATACGGTAAGTAAATGCATAGGGAGCATTTATCTGCCAGTACTTCATGTCATAAGCAGTTTTCTTTTCTCTACCATAGTTTGTGGTTTTCCATGTCTTTCTATGCTCTCAAGTTTCAAGTCCAAGACTCTCCTTTTTCCCCCTCTTCTTTCTTCTCAACCCCCAGTTGGTCATGGAATATGGCTGGCTCTCCCTGATCCTGGTTCTTTTGGAGTTCTCTTGCTGTTAAAAGGATTTTTTTTTTTTTGCACTGTTGCCAAGTTCTAGCTCATAGAGGACTGTCTGATTTTTGTGGTTCTCTCTCTAATATTGCAGAATCGTTACCATACCATATAAAGCCCCTGGCGTCAACAGTTTTTGTGGACTGGCCTTGTGTTAATAAAACTGAATTTAATTAACTTTAACTGCAAATTCTGAATGTAGTCGCAAAAATGGCGATGACTAACTCTCAAAACAGTGCCATATCCAAAGGAACAAAGCAGTAGCAACATTACTGGCTAAATGTAGCATCGTTGTGGTTGGCAGCTGCAAAGGTGCTGAGTAGCTGGATGGCAACATTTCTTTGGAACAAACAAACTGTATTTATGAAGCAATGTACTTCCAAAGATAATTACACATTTTCATAATAAACTCTTACAAGTACAAAATCAAAGTTTACAGAACACATTGACTTAATAGCTTAGAGGAAAAACAATGCTCACCAGACCCTCAACATCTCTTTTTTTAAAAATGTTATGTTTTTGTCTGAACAATGATTTGGCATGCGTGCAAACAACAGGATGGTCAAGTGAAGCAAAGCCAACAGAGCTCCTGTGACAATATGTTAAAATATGTATGCTGCTCAAATAAACATCAGCCTCATCAAACAAAACAGATGTCACGGCTTTTGGATACGAGATTCAATTACCCCAAATCAAACAGTGTTGTCACCGAGACAGCACTGCTGCGCTTCAGCCATGAATCATTATAAATAATTTGTGATTTTCCTCTGTGAAAGTAACATGATACCCACATAAAAGCAGACAAATTCTCTCATGTATGTCCTCTGTCTCTGAGATGCACGCACCTTACTAATGCTTAATAGTGTGGCATTATTCAAACATTGTTCCATTGATAATTGAACACTGCGTGGCTCTAAATTGCATCTCGAGCCAATGCGTCTTGGTGAAAGACACAACTGTGAAGGTTTTTTGGTTGTTTACTGGAAAGATAAAAATACTTGAGGCATTCAGTCTATATAATCTTATTATCAACGCAAGTGAGTATTATAACAAAGGTCTACACAGGGAGAAAGGTGGCCGAAGCCTCTGATCCCACTATTTGCTGTTCTCTGTGATAAGACAATGACCCAAAGATTGTGGGAAAAAGCTGGTAACAGAGGAACAGCAGCTTAATTTGATGTTAGTTGTTGGTATAGACTGAAGATGCGAGGACTTAAAGTCTTAAGTGTTCTTAGAAATGTACTCTATCACATGCATAACAAGGGATTATAGTGGTTTATATTTGCTCAGTTTTGGTGATCGCAAACTTATACTGCAGAGAGTATAAAATGTTAAATGAGATTCAGGTCAGAAAATATAGTATAAGAAGGGTGATTCCATTTCTTCTTCTTTTATTATGTGTGCTGAGTCTGCATTCCTTATACAAAATTGCAGGTTTACAATCACCTGTGTGTTTCGACTCCCCCAACTTGCATGCCGCTTTCACAAACTGGTTTGCTTGGCCTTTTAAAACACCATTGTTGTAGGGGGTATCATTTAGCCACATTTTGTTATTTATTTATCTGGCAGAAATAATGACAAGTAAACGGCACATGTGTGAAAGCTGGTATTGACTTTTTTTGTCAGACTGAGTTACGGATCTTCACTGGAGATGAGAATGGTGTCTGTGACTATGATCGAGGAGGAAACAACAGTTTTTAGTGTGAGAGCTGGCAGTGTCTCATTCCTAAAGAAGGTGCAGCAGGTCACTCAATTTTTTCCACACATTTATGGAGTTGTGCACCATTATTTTGTCTCCCAAGCTGTCAATGTGGAGTTTTGATGCATTTGAGAAAGATGGAGTGCAAATAACCCGTTATGGCACTGTGTGCTGCTGCACAGCACATTGCAAAGGCAGGAGTTTATTAGCAGGCATGTACTGGTCAATCACTACTTTGCTTACTGTGGGAAGAGTTACAGAACGTTTTGCTTAGCAGGACTGTTCACAGGAATAATAGGTGATATGAATGAAGTTAACAAAAGTGCCATATGTGTTGCTTTTAACTGGAAAATTTGAGAAACTCCTGTCAAGGCTGTGGTTGGTTGTTTTTTTGTTTGTTTGTTAGTATTTTAAAAACAACCACTCCAGGAACTTCTCTGAAAATACAGATGACACATATGCTCAATGCTCAAAGGGTTACTGGGATAATGACACTATAATAATGAGAATTCTGAAATAAAATAGATTATGTTATTAGTTATTGTTAAACTTTAAAAAGGATCTATCTCTATGTTTTTTGAATGACAAAAATATATTTTTTGAGTGTATCTTATTGTTAACCACACATTGAAAACACATGCTGCTGAAGCCTTTTGTGTCTATCCCATGGAGAAGCATCAACTGACTCGCTAAAATCTCAAATGCTCAGAGTAAATGACAAGTTTAACTATAGAAAAATGTTCATTCTTTCTCCAATTTCTCACTCCATTGCCCTTCTCTTTCTCTCTTTTCCTTTTTTCTTTTCCCTCTTGCATTCTAACAGCTCCCTCTCCACCAGCACACGACAATCTGTCAGTCATGTGTAGCCTCTGTCAAGTTTTCAGCTAAGACCCGGGTAATCCTGCCATCGCCGAGGCTGTTAACTGGCTAATTACGGAATATATTGGCCGTCACAGCCCCCTAATCCTCCACTCTCATTCACTTTTGCCCATTAAGGATCCTGGGGGATTACTGTAACAATCACACCTCCTTCTTTCTTTGATGGTATACGGGGATTAATATGAAAATATAAAGTGTGTGCTGCCGAAACGATGGCAGCACTGTCATGAGAGGCGAGAAAAAGAACGGGTATACTGAAGAAGTTGTGCAGTCTAACAGAGACTGTTGTCATATATGTAAATGAACCGCTAAATAAATAATAAAGTATTGCTCTGAGAAGAAGATCATTGCTTTTTGTGGGGTTTGGGGAGGGTCATGGACAAGACGTGCTGCGTGAATAGAGCCTCCATAAAGCCTCTGTTGGCGTGGTGGCTGGTAGGAGCTGTGGTAAGAAGGTAAACGCTGCTTGTCGTAGCAGCGACCTAAGGATGGCAGGTGGATGTCAGTGGTAAAGGAAACTGTCAGGTTGAATATAGCAAAGTCTGATGACTAGAGAGAGGCCTCACCAAGTACGCTGTCAGAGATTGATAAGGTTGTTAAACAGCTCCCCTGTGGCAGTGTGCCAGGATTGGTTGAGATTTGCCCTGAGAAGTTAAAGGCTCTGAACACTGTGCAGCTGTCTTGGTTGACACGCTTTTGTAATGTGTAATAGATGTCAGGGACAGTGCCTGTGGAGGGGCAGACTGGGGTCGGAGTTACCATTCCCAAAAAGAAGGCCAAAGTGTGGCCTTCAATTACTGCGATGTCACACTCCTCACCCTCTCTGGGAAAGTATTCCAGGTTGCTGGGAGTAAGGGCGCAATTGCTAAAACAATGATGATCCAGACTGAATCCTGGCTGTGGAACACTTGACCAGGTCTCTAACTTCCCCATACTTCTGGCAGGGACATGGCAATCTGACCATTTAGTCTACATTTTTTTTATTTTGTGGACTTGAAGCCTGGTGGATTCTGTGATATACTTTCAGAGCACAAAGTACTGGCACTGTTGTTATATTTGTGATATTTGTGGTCAGGATTTCAAAGTCCAGCTGAAGGTGTGTGTATGTGGATGATATGGCTATGTTGGGAGGCTGTACTGGAAGGCATCAAGTAATTTGCAGCCAAGACAGCACCTCTAAGGCCATTGTTTCCTACAGTGGTTTACTCATTTTGGGTGAGAGATAATGCTCCAAGCAATGGAGTTGAAGTATCTCAGGATCTTGTTTAAAGTGATGGGTAGATGGAATGTGAGATGTTGAGAGAGAGCTGAGCCAGAAGGAAAAGACTGACACTCAGTCGATTTCAACCCCCATATAATCACAAGCTCTGCATATTGACCAAGAGAACGATGAAGATGCAAACAGGCTTTGCAAGTTTCCTTTGTAGGGTGGCTGACTCTGACCCTAGAAATAGCGTAAGGCATTCAGACATCCAAAGTAGCTTGGGGTAGAGCCAGCTGCTGCTTCTTTGTGGCAGAAAGATTCACCTGATGGGATTTAGACATAGAATCAGGGCACCTGATCAGTTTTAGACAGTGGCAGGAATTGTAGATGTGGAACTGTACAGATTAATCGACAATCCATGTAACAATCCTTTGTCTTGTCCTCCAAGCGCAGTGATTTTCCTTCTGAAACATTATAAAGTATAAATTAGGCCTCAAGTATGATTCATCTTATTTCCAAGTTGTTTCTTCAAGTATTCATTTTTCTCATACATTTTACTTTTACTCCATTATGCATCTAGGAACGTGGCAAAATTTATGTAGCTATAGTTTTTTTTTATATAAGAAGTCCATGATACTTTATTTAAATGGGTTTTTTAAAGTTATATTTCCACATGGTTAACAAACAAATCTAGGAAGAATCAGGAATCTATGCTATGAAGAACATGAAAAACAACTTTTGGTCTGTGCATTAACACTGGTGTGAGCCAGTAACATTTGCAAGTAAAATGTCAGTGTAATTCTCTTGGTCCTCCATTCTCCAGTACAGTTTTGTTACCAGATGGTATTTAGTTCTTGCCATGTTCCATGGAAGCTATTTTCCATGGCAGTTGTGTGCCCTGTTTGTTCCTTTTGGCTGTAGTCAGCAACAATATGAGTTTTGCTGAATATATCATTTGACACTGAATTATAATTGATTGCATATTTGATTTCTGTGAACACAGTATGAAGCCACACAGTTTAAATAATTAGGAAGTCTTACACAGATATCATGGTGTAATTGATATATGTATGAAATTAAATAATTAATATTGAATCTTAGCTGACAAGAGATTTGTGTTAGATTGATATTTTGCACAACATTGTTGATTATTGTCTTGATTTACCATACACTGAAAATTTTGCTAATTGCAGTGTGTAGTCCAACTATAAGCTCTGTGAGTATCTTTTCTTTTACAGAAGTTTTTGGAATTTCCATGAATGGCAAATGGTAAAATTCAATACTGTGATGATCCTGGCTATCAAACCCAGAGTTTTGAGTTTTTTGGACTTTTTAATTCTTATTTATTATAATGTTCTATATTTGGCCTCAGTTTGTTTATTTTTGACATTTGGAAACTTTATTAATACATCAGTTAAGAAAACTGGATATTTAAAGGTATAGACAAGCTGTCAAATAAGGAAAAGTCTGTAGTATGGCCAATCAGAAATTAACACCTATAAATATTGACTGAGTTCTTTTGGTTCTCTGGGCTTTGTTTCTTGGCTGGTTTTAGTAGGCATACCTCAATAGAGAAAGAACTGTGAAGGACACTTGATCCATTTAACAAATATTGCCCCACCATTTGGAACGATGAAATATGGTCCAGTGAGTTTGTATTCATTTTCTTGATTCTGGAAATCCTGTAAGCCTTTATTTCTTCTCTTGCTTCTGTCAGTGTGCCAATTCTATTGGCAGACATACATGCCAAGGCCATAACAGTACCACCACTACCATGCTTGAGAAGTGAGGTGAGATATTTTGGGTTTTACACTGTCCCCTTTTCTCCAAGTTTTTCTGTGTATTTTGATTGAACCTAATTTGCTGAAAATGCAGCTTCTGTCTGGTCTGGACTCGTCTATCATTGTCAAGTCTGCATTCACCGCGCGTATGTTACACTTTAAGTTCAGATTAACAATGTAGATAAAACATGCTTGTAAAGTGGTTTCACTTCCCAATTTTTTTTATTCATATAAAGATTAACCCCAATTTTTTCTCAGTTTCTTAAATATTAAGAACCTGCTGCATTTTTGTTCTCGATGTGTGTTTTAGTGCTCGTTTTCCCCTTAACTTTCTCAATAAGTTGGATGAACTTTTTTTCAAAAGTTAATATTCATTGTGACAAAATGGGACAGGGAGATAGAACAGAAAGTAAAAAAGGACAAAGACATCACAGCACTAACTGATATGAGGCACATTAAAGCGCAGCTCCTCTGCCTCCTGGCAACACACCGCAGGAAGAAGGGAACAAAAGAGATGAACAGTGGAAAAAAGGAGAGGGAAAATGATAAGCCAGCATATCTTTTATTATTTCACAGGTTGAAGAGTTTGGTTATCACATTTTGTTGCCTCCTCTTCCACCCTCCTCTCCTGCTCTTCTATTTTTTTCCTCTTTTTTTTGTATACACACTTGTATGCTTTCTGGTTTTTCACTAACCCCATTTTATTTCTCAGCTAGCTCTCTCTCTTATCGACACCTGCACACTGTCTTGGCTTTTTTGCATTTTCCTCTCTGCTTCATTTGAGCCACCCTTCCCTGCAGTGATGCTACTCACCACCCGCATCGCGCCTGTAATCACAGTGAACGACATATTGTGTTGCAATTGTTAACAAGTAGTCGTTTGAATTCCAAAACACTGGGAGGTTGAGCTGTGTCTCCCTACAACATAATGCTTTAACCTGATTTTACATGAGAAGATAACAGCTCTCAAGCTTGTTAGCCATTTTCAGGCTTTCTTACTTGTTCAGTGTCACAACAAGAATGTGCACACACACACACACACACACACACACACACCCACACACACACACACACACACACACACACACTGAAAAGACTTCTTCTCTCTATTTTCTACATCACAGATTCATCCCTTTGTTCTCTCCTCTGACATATTAGTTTCTGATTATCCACCTCAGTTCAGTCACAGTCTGCAGACACCAAGACGAAGAAGCTTCATCATCACCTCTGTAACATTGTAAAAAACAATCTTATGGACAATTTGCTTTTTTTGTTGTTGTTGTTGTTGTTGTTTTTTTTAAATAATTTTTTAATCCAGCTCGTTTCAGAAAAAGTAATTTGTGTCTTCGTACGAGGATGCTCAATGTGCTCTATTTGATGTCAGTAAAAGCATTCAGCCTGTGGTACTATTTTTGTTGCCTTGAGGATCGTGTTGTGACCCAAATCAACTGGCTTTGGTATTAACAGGGCCTTTTATTCTTTATCATTTCAATTTATATTTTTTAACCTTCTTCGACTGTATTACAAGTGCAATAACATACTTAATATGAGAAAAAAAAGGTCAGTCAGGTGTTGAAGGGATTCTACCTGATTATATATACTTTTTTTTTTTTTTTTAGAATTCTTTATATATAGATATGAAGGAGAGTTAATGTGAGGGGTCTCTGAGTCAAAATATCATCACAAATTAACTTTTTTAATAATTTACCTTAACTCACAGGTAATATTCAGGCTTAGAGGATCCTGTTGCACTTTAATTAATTTATTATTATGTCTGTATAGATGAAACACAGGTTTTTGTTTAAATAAAAATGAGCCCTCCTATAAATGTGTTTTTATCTCTAAGATAGATATTTTGCCAGCATGATTTATTAATTCATAATTTAAGATTGTGGAGATGCGTGTAATAACAGGGTCTATGGCAAGGTTTATCTCTCCAGAATTAATCAGTGGAAGCATTGGAAACTGCTTTTTTTTTCATTTTCCCACTTAAGATGTGTAACTCTTTCTAATTAAGTGTTGTTCTTTGCATCTTTATGTATAAACAAAGTGTGAAGAATATGCTAGAGTCAGGGGTGCATTGCCACTACTGCTGAGAAAGTGACATGTTACTGTAGTCATACAGTACAGCAGCTTACAGCACACCCTGTGAATACTCTTCTCTCCACATTAGTTTATAGTTTTGCTGTGAGTGGCAAGTAAAGTATTTAGTACATTTGTCGACATGAATTTGATGCATAAAAGTAAAACTCCTGAATTAGCAGCACTAAAAATCAAATATTTCTTCTCATTTCAGTCTTTTCAGACTCACTGCTGAGCTGAGTTGTTACAACTCAGCAGTTAAGAACTTAGCTGATTCTACACCCAGCAGAAGAAAGTATTGTTCTCATTGTTTTCCACAACAAAGTGTGATAGTTTACTGTATGTGTTATGATCAATTAAGCATCCAGTTTTCATGTATGTGACAAAGAGACCCATCCTTTCACGGCCACTCTTTCAGTTCAATAACTTTAATGATCACATTATAAAGTCTTTGCTTAACCATTCTGTAGTTCTCATTTGCAGATATTCTGAAAACAAGTGCGTGTCATTACTGGGCCTGACAGTACTGCGTACCTGGCAACAGACATAAAGATATATAAGGAGAAATAGTCGAAAGAAAGTATATTACTGAAATTTAAAATGGCCTGTAATGCTTGTTAGATTTGTTACTGAATGAGCTGTAACTGAAAGGAGTTTATAATGTAACTTTCTCAGTAGGTTTATTTGTTTATTTGTATTGTCAATTAAACTCTAATCATTAATTCAACTTGACTTAGTTGTGCACACTACAGAAATGATTAGAAAATGTGCAGAGAGACAGCTGCAAATCAATCTGCGGTTAAGGGTGTACCCCATATGTTAACCAGTTCATCCGCAAATTACTATTTAAACACATTTTCTCTTCCGCTTCATTGTTCATGAAATATAATGACAATAACAAGCAGCTGTGATCGATTTTTGTCAGCTGATATGCTTTTAAGTTAGAATGAGTTTCCTGAGTTTACCAGAAAATGAACTGCTTTAGAATCATTTGTTGATTGACTTGGTTTCGGTGTAGATGTACTGTAGCTGCAGCAGCACTTCATGATTACAAAGTGGTACTTAACTTCTGTAGTGCTTCTCAAAGCTTTGTTTGTGCTGAGCTGGATCCCACTGCAGAAGCTCCACTTGTTGCATCTACAACTAAATAAATGGCTTTAATGGCTCCTAAGGAGAGGCTGAAATTATTTTGGACACAATAACTCCCCCTTCCTCCCACCAGCTCTCTTCTAACATCCCTATCCACCATCTCCTCTCTCTAGTGGTTAAAAGCAAGAAGCAATTTCTCATTTTAGGGTGAAAGTGGAAGGCCAATCCTGCACAAAGCAATTACAGCAAGTTGTAGTTATCAGAGACACACACAGACACACACACACACACACACGCACAATTCTATACACAAGTATAAAAAAATAAATAAATGCAACTCTTTCTAAACCGGAGACTTGAATTATCAAACAACCTTCCTCTAATTGGTGTTTTCCTCAGAAACTTCACCAGTAATCAACATTTTGAGAAAGACGTGGCAGACATCTGAACGTAATAGAGAAACAAAACAAAATTATAAAATAGAAGTAACAAACCTTGCCAGGCAGTTACCACTTGCCTACATAAGCATAAAATCCAGTTACAGCTGACACTGGTGTTTGAGAGGAATTGGAGGCTGGGAGATACAAATCAAGGAATCTGGGAGTAAAAAAAAAAAAAGAGAGGAGAGAATGAGATAAGAGGAAGGGTAAGAGTGAGCGTTATGGCTTCTTAGCTATCTAGAGTGAGTAAAATAAAGCATCACTTGTATTCCTAATGACTGTGATGTGCGACAGTGTTTAGAGCTATTAGGGGGAATATGAGCCAGAAAAAAAACAAAACAATTCCCACAATGCACCACCCACTCACTCTCTACTATGGCAAGAGCCAAGGTGGAAGAGGAACTCAAGAGCTGAGGGGACAGAGATGAGGGTGGAAGAGGAATTTGGAAAATAGTGAAAAATAAAATGGAGAAGTAAAAGCATGAAAAATGTGAAGGAAAATTAGGGGAAAAGTGAGAAAGATTTGGACTGGAGGAAAAAGGGGGAAAAGAGAGGGGGATAGAGGGGAAGAAAGCTAGACAGCAAGCCAAAGTGTGAGAGCATGAGATGGTGTGTGGGGGGGTCTGGTGACTACAGGCTCTCTGGTGTCTTCTATCTTTGATCTAAATGTACTTTGGCATTTCTCCTCTCCTCTCCTCAGATGCAATTAGATTCCTCGCCAGCCAAGCAGACGCAGATGAAATGGCTGCTTAATGACTTCCTCGGCAACCCGCCCCAGCAACGCAAACCTTCCATCTGGAGCCTCCTGTTTCAATCCCTCCCTCTCTCTCACCTCCCTCTCCTTTCTCTCTGCTCTTCTTTCTCTCACCCTTTCTCCCTCTGACTTTTGTCATTAAAAACAAGTTACTTGTTTCGCGTTTGATATTTAATATTTAATATTTTCCTGTTTTCCGCCACTTACATAATTTTCATTACGATTTTTTGTTATCTTAACTTTTTCTCTTATTTCTGTTTTATTGCTAAGTAATGTTAGTGAGCGTGTATTTTATGTTCATGAAACATATGAAAGTTTCTGTTAAGACAATGTCTTACATACATAAACCTATATATGTGTGTGTATGCGTTTGAGTTTGTGTGAAAAGAAATATATAAGAAGATTGATCCAAGGAATTCTTCTTTTGACTTCATTTGTTTAGGTGACAGTTTTTCAAGCAGTGTAATGTTCTGTTCTCATGCAGTTATAGTCAGCCTTCATGTTTTATGCAACTATCCACCAACAAAGACAAGTAACATTCACAATATATGTATATATGTATAAACTTCTGTTGTTGATAAAAAACTGTGAAAGTCAAATAATTTTCAGCCTTCTAGTTAAAGCATGCCTGTCTAACCCTCAGGTTACTGTTGTCTCCCTTCATTTTCCATCCTCATTTTTTTCTGTCTCAGTGATATTTTTCGGTGCTCCACTCATCTTTTCATCTCTCTGCAGGAGGGAGGGCACAATTTCTAATCGGGCTGAGTAATGCAAATTTAATGAATTTGGCAGTGGAGTTGCATGGTGCATGTACATGCACAAACATACACAAATATGGAG
>VUQG01045450.1:38419-93220 GCA_015106755.1 Etia nguti | reverse complement strand
AGTTAATCAAATATGCAAAACACACACACACACACACACACACACACACACACACACACACACACACACACACACACACACACACACACACCAGCAATGGACTGCTGTCTTCTAGCTGAAGGCTTTGTATGCTACCCAGTGCAAACCAAAAGGGTCCAGAGAGAGAGGGCGAGGGAGTGAGCATGTGCGCAGGGCTGGCAGTTGGAGCGTGTCCGTGAGTGTGGCTTTGATATCAGTCTTGGTAATCTAAGTCATTCTCTCCACCGTATCAAGATACAAGAGACGCAAGCGCACCAACACATGCAAGCGCACAAACACATACACACGTGCGCAAACACACACCAGATGGCTGAACAACACCAGGTCTTTGTCCTCCATTCTCTCGCCATCAACCTGTCTGCTCGTCTACTTTTCATGTTTAATGTTTGTATGTTGGCTTTTACCATACTTCAAAAACTTCATAATTAGATAGTCTTTGAAAACATTAAGAAAACAAAGAAAAAGAAATTCTTTGGGCTTTTGCTCAGATGCGGCGGATCAGTAAATCATTCTATAATGATTGTAGCGTCTGTTTGTATGCCCCCATCTCCTCCTAGACGAATGGACCGATCTCGATGCCTGCTGATTATTGATCAAGTTGTCGAAATAAGCCACTATAAAAAAAACCTTAAAGTCCAGAAAATAGCAAAGCAGAGCAGACAACAACAGTGGCCAAGAAGACAACATTTCAGTGACCATCGTCTTGCCATGAAGCAACCCGTTGGGTATTAAACCTAACTTCCATGTACTCCATATTACATAATCATATTTGCAATGTTTAACAGGATTAGGTGATGACAGTTCACGTAAGATTGTTAAACTCAAAATATCTCACATTTTTAGTGACTGAACAAGCATTACAGGCTTTACAAATATATATGAAAAACCGTGAAACGTTTGATGTGATTGCAAGTAAGAAAAAGTAATTATAGTTTTCTTAAAAGCTATTGTTTGTTGACTTAACACCAAAGCGAAGACCCACCCATAGTACGGAAGTTTGCTAGTGGGAATAACAAGGAAAAAAGAGTGAGGAATAATAGCTTGAAGAGACACAAGTAAAAAAAATTAACCTACCTAACTCTGTATTTGTGAGTTGGAAATATGACCGTGGTCATCACGAGCGGACAAAGACTAGACAAAGACGAGACACGCCTTACACTTTGAAATTGCGGGTGCACCCAATTTTCTTTGTTCTCTAAAAAAGTAAAGCATATCTGTTTGACCTCTCTTCATCTCTACATGTTCAAAGTATATCTGCCACTAGTTTTTCCAAAAACAGCGGGTTGTATTCATATCAAGGAATGCACGTTTCAAAAATGTGTCAACTTCAAAGTAAAATGTTCTAGATCCGAGATACATCCTTACACAGGCATGCAAGTAAGCATGTGCATGTGAGAGCTGAAGAGATGGAGAAAGAGGGAGAGTTTGCAAAGAGTTAAGGGTCATTGTTCTTGATTGCAGAGGCCACTCGAGACATTAGATGTTCTCGCTGCAATCACATTGTTCACAAGTGTCCAAATCAGAAATCAGGATGCTTCTGGAGAGCAGGCAATCAATATCATAAACACTATCAAGGACAACCCTCGACTCCTGATCTCTGAGTCTCTGTCTCTCACTCTCAACCTTATTTTCTATTTCATTATATCCCCTTGACCTCGACCAACTCTCAAGGTTCTTCATCTGTCTCTTTCTACCTCATTAACATATGGGTGCAGAGCCACCCGATGTCCTTGTGCCTGGCCGGCCAGCCAGTTGGACTAAAAAACATGCAGGGAAACCAACAATGTAGGACAACGAATGGGCAAAAACAACAATGCACTGAACAAATGAAAGCAAGCTACTAAACACACAGCAAAATGGAATAGATCTGAACCTGAAAATAAAAAAGGCCAGACTCTCCTTTTAACAAGACTTGGAAGAATTTTGATAATCACACTGAAACAGAGTGTTATGACTTTCTGGAAGAACAGCTGCAGAGCTAATCTAATATGGCACAAAACTTGGCCAGTGTGATATAATTTCATACTATATAATCTTTTTAGAGCCTGACTGATGGTTTTTTGGCCTATTACAGATAAATAGGTATCAGCGTACATATACAGTCTGATGTGAGCTGATCTGAAAACTTTTATTGCAGAAAATAGTGCAGAAAAAGATGCTTGGGGTAATTTAGAAGTGATGTCACCACACAGATTACCCAGCAGAGCAGCTCCAACTCTATTATTTAAATACTCTCAGCAGTGTGAGGCAGATAAAGTGCTTTTAATAACGTGCTGTATGAATGTATGGGTAAATACTGCTTGTAGAGTAAAGTGCTTTGAGTAGTCAGTAATTCTAGGAAAGTGCTATTTAAATGCCAGTCCATTTTCATTTCCAGTTCCACTGTCTGCAGTACATGTAGCAGAGTACACATTACAGCTGAGCAGACGGTGGTGCGGAGTCAGGCAGGATCTTTATTTTAAATTGCTAACTGCATGTTAAATGCAACCAAAAAAAACACAATTGATTTTCCTTTTTTAATACTATTAACAAATCGTACATATACTAGAGATGGCCATTTCGAATAAAAATATTATTCCATAATTTATGGAAGCTATTCAGCCTTTCTAATCAATTTTCATTACTTCCCACATGCTCTTTAATGGCCTCCCAGGAGCCTTCTCACTGGATCTACTTCAATTTTTATTTTTTATTTTTTCCATTCCACAAAGTTTGACGGCTCTGGTAGTTTTCAGATTTGCACATTTTGCCTGTTTTTACAGTATACCTAATGCTACTGCACCACACACACTTTACCAGATGAACTCTTTAGGCGTATGCAAAGAAAATGGTGAAAACAGTGTGCAGTACATAAAGAACATTGGCATCTGTAAACCTGTCCTAAATATTGGTATTGGTATTGGTCCAAAAAAATCAAATATGGGTCTAGCTATAGTTCATATGCATACAGACGGTTCTTAGTTTGAAATTAAATGGAAAATCATACAGTGCACAAGCACTCAACACTAAGGGTGGGTGAAATTATATGAAGACATTTCAAGGAGATTTGCCATAATGATATTTATGACAATACAGAGAACAATGTTTTATCAGTGCTTGCAGCTTGTGCAGGTGAAAAAAAAAATGAAGGGCATTTTCCATCCTTCCTTTCCAATGAGCTGCTGTCATTGATGACAGACTACCTAATTCAAAGGGTGAATCTATTGATACAAGGTGCCAACAGCAGAAGCAGTAGCAGTAGCATTATAGTGCAATAGTAGTGACACAGCATGTACTATGAGGCAGCATAATTCAAATTTAGGCACAAAAGCAGCCTAAACAGTGTTTTTGTGAGGTTGTTGAAGTAGCTCCCCTTTTAGGTACTAAATCATGATCGGATACTGACACACTGCTCTCGCTGTCAGAGATTTTTGGGCTTCTGTCATCACTGTGCACAGTAGCGAATGTAAATACGTAAGCACGGCTATTTCAAATCTGCCATTTTTATCACTTTATCATTTCAATATTATCACAGACAAAACCATATGGCTTGACAAGTGTTGGTGCGGATTTCGTTGGGAAATGTTTGCTCATTTCGAGAGCCATGAAAAGGTCATCTTTTAAGATACAGGTCTCTCATCTCCACCCATCCACGATCTAGACGAGTAAGCGGAATTCCTTGGGAAGTGTGACCCAACGTTGGAGGATGGAGACCTGGTCAGACTCCTGCAGACCTTAATTAGGTCTACTGTTTGCAGTAAGACCTTCCTGCTCAAGGTCTTTGCAATCTCTTTTACCTGGCCTTATTCATTCCCAAACTCATGAGTAGCAGACCATCATCGTTGCCAAACCACTTGCCCCTTGCATCCATTGGAAAACCGAAGACTTCGATGTCTTGGGACATTGAGTATCTGATGTATTTCAGCACCTTCCCAGTATCTATCTCTGCCCGAATACTGACGGAGGCCTCTTATCATCAATTATGAGCCCTCTAGAGCCCTTGATTATGACCGAATCGCGAACTCCCACTGTACCATCCGGGCCAATCAGGTGAGGTTCCCGGTTGGACCAACCATCTAAGCGACTTGCCCACTCCAGCCAGAAAGTCACAAACTTGAGCATGGGACATTTATCAACCAGGTGTCTTAAGTGATCACCTCACATTTTTCAGAAACACATTACTGTACTAAATTTGGTAATTAAAAATATCACAGTTAAATTATGTCATAACTTGCGTTACAAAGGTTCTTCAGTTTTCTAAATGCTGGGCAGAAATCCAACAAATATGTTTGTTTTTTTTCTTCCTGCGCACTTCCACAACACTCAGTTGATTTCAGTTTGTGTGCGGGAGAAGGAAATGGTAGAGCGGTACCACAAAACAGCTATTCAGGAGCAGAGATATGGACATTACTTTTATCTATTTTTGCCTATTTTTTTACTGCACCAAAGGCCAAGGTTGCGATGGTAAAGTGCAAACTGCATCCAGGACAGAAACAACCGCATTATACTGCTAACACAACTTAGGCCCATTGCAACCATCTGCACAGACAGCATGCTAACGCAAAACCTAGCTAAGAATCCAGAGTGAGACCTCACCCGAGCAGCCAGGAGCTGATCTTCAACAGGTAACAAACTGGTAATTATGTCCCGTTCAAAACCCGGATGAGGGAATATCTTTTGGTGCTTATATGCCCAGTTCCTAGAAACTTTAACTCCTTTGGCTCCATCTCTAACTCTAACTTCTACAGAAAATGAGCGAAACGGTGCTTCATGGTGTCATACATAGTGGACAAACACATGTATTTTCCCCACGGAAGACATCCAAGAACAAGCATCATTGTCGTGACAGACCCTGCTGAGTGTGAAGCACGCCATGTGTGACTGATAAGACAACAGAAGGGCCGTGTGTATGCATTAGTGTATGGGTGTGTGTGTATTAATGGATAGACAGATGGGATAGTCTAGGGGAACAGTTGATAAAGGCTTTATACTGCAGCTGCCCCTTTCTCTTCCCCTCTGTAGCGAGCACACACTCAAGAGACAAAAAAAAAATCTCCACTGGCACCATTTGAGTGTGTGTGTGTGTGTGTGTGTGTGTGTGTGTGGGCTGTTTGTGTGGCAGCTGCCCTGGCATCAGGTGGGCAGCTCCCATTATACATGAAGAAAGCACAGCTGCTGTAATATGTAAACGCACATTACTTCCTACTCCAAACACAGAACGCACTGATGAAGATGAACACACACACACAGAGTGAGATTCCCTATAATCTAAGGATCAGTATCTCTCAGAGACCCACATTTACACACAAACAAATGGGAAATCGACCCTCTCCAATCTCATTACGCACACACACAGAGCCTGCATCCTTTCCTGCATGCGCCCTCTAATCAGATGCACATGTATACACACACCCACGCAGGCTGCATCTTTCCCTAGACGTGAAACAGATTAACATAACGCAGAGGGAAAAGGGTTTTTTTGCTTCTTTTTTTTTTTCTGCTCACTAATCAGACAAGAACACACATCCATCCAGAAGGCATCTCCACCTTGCTGCCGAAGGTGAAGAAAAAACACACCTGCTAATCTGCATCTTTTCTACATTCTGGTACAAGATGCCCGAGACTTCTGTATGTCAAGCAAACCGGCATAGACACAAATCAAAACACACACCAGACCCACCCAACGTGCCAGTTGTTCTCCAGATGCATGCCAGATACGCAGACAAATGTCCGCCCATCACCTCCCGTATCTGTGCAGACACATGTTGTGATGTGAGGAGGTCGGCCAGCTTGAATCAGGCCACTGGCACCTGACAGCAGTCGTCAGCTCAACAGCTGTCCGAGCGCATCGCTGGCTGTTGCTGAACATCCTACATATGCGTGTGTTTGTCTGGACTGGTGGCCGTACGTGCCCTATCAGCAGGGACATTCTGAGTCAGTGTTGGGACTGGTGATGTCCACACTGGTTAGGGACCCTGATTTATGAGGTCACAGGGTTAACACTGCTTTTTTTTTTTTCTTTTCTTTTTTTGAACTTGGTACACATTTTACATTTCCAGTAAATGGATGCTGTGTTCATACTGTAGCCACATGTGAATTACATCATAAAGGCCTTACTGGAACTCATTATATTACTTATTTTAATTGTTTTCGTCTAATGTATTAATATTAGCAATATGCCCACCAGGTTGCAGAATTCAATTAGATGAGGCCAACACAGTTTGGTGGCAATTCATCTATTGATTTGTGACCATGTGCACAGTAGGTGAAGTTTTTTCAACATTAGGGGTCAATGGACTGTTTCGACAAAGGCAGAAATAGTCCATTGCTGAACACTAGCGTGGTTGATGGTGACATAATCATTTCGTCACTCACACCAGAGACCACAGGTTTTGTCCCTTTTTGTCAACTTCTTCTTGACTAACTTCAGGCCATCATTCTATTCTGAGAAAAATTATTCACAAGAGAAAAACTTTAAAGCCAGCTAAAAACTCTCCCAGGAGTGGGGATCCCAGGAAATTCATGACAAAGTCAGACTGTGCAATGCTCAGAGAAGCTACAAATAACCCAGGAGCTACATCTTAGACTCTACAGCCCTCAGTTAGCATGTTAAAATGTTAACGATCATGACTGTACAACTAGACCAAGATTAATCAAGTATATGGTGTTTGGAAGGGTTGCCAGGAGAATGGCTCTAAGGAACATGACAGCACAGCTTAGGTTTGCAAAGGTGAATCTGAGTAAACCACACGACTTCTGCAACAATGCTCTTTGGACAGATAAGAATAAAGTGGATTTGTTTGGCTATAATGGACAGCATATCACCACAAAGACTTTGGGTACAACCAAGCTGTCAACCACGTTTGTGGAGGACTGACAATTTGGACCATGAATTCTTCTGTATACCAAAGTATTCTACAGTCAGATATGAGGTTTGTTTATCTGACAGCTAAAAGTTGGCTGAAACACAGTTATGCATCAGGGCAATGATCCCAAACACAGCAGGAAATCGACAACAGAATGGCTGAAAAAGAAAAGAAAAAACATATTGCAATGCCCCAGTCAACATCAAGACCTCAACGCAATTGAAATGCTGTGGTGGGACTTTGAGAGAACTGTGCATAAATGAATGCCCGCAAACCTCAATAAACTGAACTTTGTAAAGAAGAGTGGTCCAAAATCCCCCCACAATGATCTCAGAGACTGATAAAGTCATACAGAACAAAAGTTATTTGAGCCAAAGCTGGCTTTACAAGCTACTGGGGTGTGCTTAGTTTTTCAAACAACACTTCTGCATTTTGCCTTAGTTTGTCTTAAATAAATTCAGTTCAGTTCAATTCAATTTTATTTTATTTATACAGTGCCAAATTATAATAACAGGCACCTCAAGGTGCTTTATATTGTAAGGTAAAGACCCCAAAATAATACAGAACCCCAACTATCACCTATGACCTAGCATTTGGTTACAGTGGAAAGAAAAAACTCCCTTTTAACAGGAAGAAACCTTCAGCAGAACTAGCTTCAGGGATGGGCAGCTATCTGCCACTACCGATTGGGGGTGATAGTAAGGGGACAGTAAATATTGACACAGTGTTAATATGTCATGTGTTGTTGTTCATCTGAAACTGTATTTAAATCATTTTAGTATATGCTAAGGAACAGATGATTTTTTTATTATCTATCCTCTAAACTAAAATGAATAAATAAAACACTTTTTGCAGTAGAATCTCCAAAACACTAGCAATCCCCCCTCTTTCCCAGAGTGCTTTGCCACATAAAACCAACACACACATAGCCATGCCCCACAACGGCAGTCCCAATGTCAGATGCCGCAAAGACTTTATGTGAATAAAAGCCATCTCGCAGTTGATAGGTTCAGCTGTAATCTTTCCTTTTGTCTCTTGACACCCACAAAGCCTTCCCACTTATCAAAGATTCATTAGCTCACTAATATATCCATCTAGCTCTCCATGCACATCGCCCATCCATTAATGCCGAGCCATATTCCTCCAGAGGGAATGCTAAGATAATGCCCTGCTCAAGGACATAGGGGGTAATACATATGAAGTGATAGCCCACCTGGGAATTGAACCTACAACCACAATGGCACATTAGCAGCGACTGCCTCCGATAAGTGATGCAGAACAGTATCATATCAGCCTCCGTCCCTGACACAGCAAACATCCTGCTGTTGTATTTCAGATCAGTCTGCCAGCACCAGCGGAGAACTGCTTCTGGATCACTCCATCCTCATGTCATGCAGCAGTGGCTTTGAAGAAAATGGTTTCCCCCCCTTTTTTTTCCCCACCTACTGTCTATTTGTCTCAGGTGGAAGCCATTCTAACGTACTGTCCCATAGACTCATTTTCAAACTAATGCATTTCGGTACACCATCCTTTCAATTTGGTAGTAAAAAAAGACAGAAAGAAGAAAGTGCTGCCTGTCTCCCTCAAAATACAGTATATAGATGGATACTGTATTTGTTATTTTGAACACGCCATTCTGCTTTCAATATCACGTCCTGTAAATATTTGGCTGGAACATCTCCATTTCTAAGTCTTCTGAAGAACTGGAAAATTGTCTAAGATTTTTGACTGACTTCAAAATTTGCCCTGTCTATTAGCTATCCTTTGTTTGCATTGAAAAATGCCTCATTTAGCTTCATTAAAACTCGTCTTTCAAACACATAATCCCGACCTAATCAAGTGGGGAAACCTTCTATAAAACCTTTAATCGCTCCAAAGGGAGCTGCTCTTAGCCTGACAGAATTTGGTTGGGACTGAAGACTACACATTTCACAGAAATCTGCTCATTTTTAACTGCATATTTATATTGTTAGATACTTGTAGCTTAATGTGATTCACAGTGCAAAATAATCAATTTCATTTATACAGTGCCAAAACACAACAACAGTCGCCTCAAGGTGCTTTATATTGTAAGTTAAAGAGCCTACGATAATACAGAAAAATGCTAAATTAGAGTATCACTGCTCCAACAATGGCTATACTGTAGGCTCCAAGATGCATTAACCAGTAGTTGCATTAAAACAATTATATTTCAAATAACATCAGCTGGTGCTAAAGTTGCATTACAGACAGCGTGGGCATCAAGTTTCAGTAGTTCTACTCTAGTTTTCATTATGGCTAGATGCTAAATTAATAGATATCTAATATGTTAAAGGAGATATATGAATGCTGCAATGACATTACAAATAAAGTGTAATTCATGTAACCAGCCTGTCTTAACCTAAGCAAACACAACTCTAAAGCAGATGAACAATCAGGTCATATAAGTATGAGCTGATGTATGGCTCACTGTTTTATCAGCCTTGTATGTCTTTGAATCTATCTTTGTGTGCGTGTGTCTCCTGCTCATAAAAGGCACAACAGAGGCAGCATTTTTTTTTGCAGGCTGACGTATACTAATGTACTAATGGATAGAGGAGATAGGGAGGCTGAGGGAGTGGACTGAGGGAATGGGGAGCAGAGGAGAGAAGGACACACACACACACAAATGCATGCACACACAGATGAGGCGGGAAATTCTCATGGGAGGCAGATTTGCGGGCATCTAGCCCACCTCAGTTAGGAGAAAGAGAGCTGAAGGTGACATATAAGCAAGAAGGACAGGGAGCGGAGGGGAAGGGAGAAAGAGAGAGAGGGTTGTTGTAGGCAGAGAAACTATAAGGCCCGAAGACAAGGACAGCAGGAAAGTACAGCTTGGAGAATCCAATGATAATTCACTCAAACACTAGCAGCCCTTACAGCAGTAATATAATCTCTGAAAGATTTACACACTAGTCTTCCCTCAACAGGCTCTAACAGCAGCTACACACATGCATTTACAGGGAATAGCACACTGCAGCACAAAAACACCCATGTATTGACACATTGATATATTCTTTCATATACATCATGGCAACAAGTGCACACATACACACACAAACCCAGAGTGTGAATACCTAACTGCTGTTTCAGAAACTCTCAAATCATACTTTTGAGCACAAGCACAGTGAATCATGAATATGGATCTAAACAGTGTAATTGTGTATATTTGTGCCGCTTTGAGACAGTAGACAGCAGACGCTATAGGTGAATGAATGAATTCTCTAACACACACACACAAGAGGCTTGAGAAAATCCTGTTGTGTATTCTGAGAAACTAATAGGAATTTATTCCACTAACTTCTGCTTAATGGGATAAAGATGGAATTAGAGTGTTCAGGTGTTGTGCTCATCTGCTCATTATGAGTTTGCATCGGAGGGAAGAGGAAAGTGTAATCCGCTCACACACAAACGGGGGGGAAACAGACAGCGGCACGACCCGAAGATTATCAATCATCTCTACCAGCCTGGTGTTTTTGCCATTTAACCAGCCCGAGCAGCCGATGCGCTGCTTCAATCATCGTCTGCCAGTCTAAATGCTAGTGCTAATTAGCATTCACATGCTAAATTACCTCCCATCCCATGTTTCTTGATTAGGCTTAATCATTCTGACAGCTATAGTTTTACCGCTAAGCTTGAAGAGCCAATACATCTGCGGCCATCTCAAACTCTAGGAAGGGGTCCAAGGTGCTCTCGTTCACTGAATATTGGTAGGTGAAGAGTAGATAATGGGCTAAGGACTTTTCCTGTACTTTAAACACTTTATTGCCAAAAGTATCCTATTCTTAATCCATAAGGTTTAAGAAGATGTTGGCCAATCATTTGCAGCTATAACAGCTTCAACTCTTCTGGGAAGGCTTTCCACAAGGTTTGGGAGTGTGTTTATGGGAATTTTTGGCCATTCGTTCAGAAGTACATTTATGAAGTCAGACACTGATACTGGACGAAAAGGCCTGGCTCACAGTCTCCGCTCTAATTCATTCCAAAGGTATTCTATTGGATTGAGGTCAGGACTTTGTGCAGGCCAGTCAAGTTTTTCCACACCAAAATCGCACATCTATGTCTCTGTTGCCCTTGCGTTCTGCACTGGCGAACAGTCAGGAAGGGGTCATTCCCAAACCGTTTCTGCTGAAAAATGTCTTGGTATGGTGAAGCATTAAGAGTTCTTTTCACTGGAACTAAGGGCTCGATTCCTTAAAAACAACCCCACACAATAATCCCCCCCTCCATTAAACTTTACACTTGGCACAGTGCAGTCAGTCAAGTACCGTTCTCCTGGCAAACTCTTCTATTGAATTGTCAGATGGACGTGATTTGTCGCTACAGAGAACACATCTCCATTGCTCTAGTGTCCAGTGGCGGTGTGCTTTACGTCACTGGATCCGACACTTTGCATTGTGCTTGGTGATGTTAGGATAGGATGCAGGAGCTCTGCCATAAAAACCTATTCCATGGAGCTCTCTACACACTGTTCTTGAGCTAATCTGACGTAAAGTTTGTAGGTGTATCGCGATTGAATCACCAGAAAGTTGACGACCTCTGCGCACTATGTACCTCAGTATTCACCTTTCTCGCTGTCTGATTTTTACCACTTCACCAATGCCTTCCACGTTGTTATAAAACAACAAACAGTTAGAATAATCCTTTAATTGTCCCACAAGGGGAAATTTGGGTTGTGGAATGTGGAATGTTGACTGTGGAATGTTTAGTAGTCCGGAAATTTCACAACTGGATGTGTTGCACAGGTGCCAACTCATCACAGTACCACACTGGAATTCACTGAGCTCCTGAGAGGGATCCGTTCTAGTTTGTAGAAGCAGTTTGCACGCCTAGGTGCCTGATTTTATACACCTGTGGCCATGGAAGGGATTGAAACACCTGAATTCAATGATTTGGATGGGTAAGGGAATACTTTGAGCAATATAATGTATGCTTAATTTAAACAGTTTAAAAAAAAAAGGTTTAATTGACCTTAAAGTTCAATTAAGTTTAAATGTATTTTCTCCAATCACTGCTGTTTCCATAAAACACTAGCCTCCACTAAAATAATCATAGAGAAAGGAAATCCTTCTGCTGGGAGCTGCTCAGAATTGGAGTACTCAAGAGTCTTAAGTAGTAAAAAATAATACACCAGTGTAAACACACCCCATTAAAAAACAGTTTTTCTGCATTGTTAATTTTTTCCAGAACTACTAATGATTGGTTATTCATTATCAGCTATCTTAGCGATTATTTGTGGGTGGCTGTGGCTCAGAAGATAGAGTTGGCTGTAGGTTGTAGACTGGGTTGGTGGTTCGCTTCCTCTCTCGGATTGTGAATGTGAATAGACACGATGCTTAGGTATAGAAAAGGTACTTGAATAAATGTGTGTGCTTGGGTAAATGAGACTAGCCCGAAAGAGTCATACAAGTACCAGTCCATTTACCATTACTTATCTTTCTCTATAGCACTATTGTAAAACAATAACTAAACAATCAGTTATTCCATTAAAAGGTCACATTTTATGGTCATACACTGTAACATATATCTTTTAGCTTTTCAGAGTCACTTTAAAAAAAAAAAAACTACTTCTTTTGGCCTTTATTTTGATATATACAGTGAAGAATTGACAGGGAAGCGGAGGAAGAGGGGAAGACATGCAAAGGGCCGCGAGTCGGACTTGAACCCGGGCCGGCCGCTCGCAGCCGTACGGCATGTGGTAGCCTGCTCATCACACTGAGCTCAACTTTTTGACTTATCATCCATTTACTGTCAGAAGGTATTTCTTGGTGGAATTCCTGTTATTATAATTCAGGTACTGATAACAGCCATGTGTGACTCACATGCAGAACTGATGATGACTGGTGCTGATTGTGAAGGATGATCTAAAAGAATGACTGAATGATCTAAAAACAATTAAAAAACTGTTTCCTGGAAGGATGAAAGACAAGCAAACCTTTTCCAAAGACTTTCCGAAAGCTTTTCATTGGACTTTGGCAAAGATCACAACTTTATATGAAATGTTTGAAACTTTGCTCTGTTTTGTTTGTGTTGTATGCATTTTTTAACCAGACATTTGGGCATATACACTGTTTGGGAATGATACCCTTTGTCTGTTTTCTGGTCTTTTCACATCTGTCTTCTGAAATGTAACAAGGAAGGCACTGCTTTTTAAAGACATGAAAAGTCCCAAGGTTTGGAAAGCGCTTGTTATATCTTTATTAATTTATATCACAAGTTTTTCTTTTAAACTATAAAACATTGATTTGAAATTCAATACAACTGGCAAACAACTACAGTGGAGAACAAAAGCACAAGGTCTTATTGAGAAATGCATTAGCGCAAAAATGTAAACTGGTACAAAGTATACAACAGCATGAAAGTAGCCTCCAGTAAAAGCTGCTTACGATGATGTGTAGTGTTAGACAAATTACACAAGAGATGGTGGGCAGATTATGATTCAATTCACGCAGTATACTGCTTATTTATTATCTTCTTAAAGGGTTGATGCCGTTAAGGGGGTGGAATGCTGTTAGTTGGGAGGAGTGAAAAAGTGGACAGGATAGGGTCGTGCACGGTACGTCGCTGTCACATACTGAAAGAGAGCCGAGCATCGTGGAGCATCTCGCTCTAGAGTTGCTTGGGTAATGTCTGAGTGGGACAGATGTAGGATCAAAA
Organism: Etia nguti; assembly: GCA_015106755.1. Classification (NCBI taxonomy): domain Eukaryota; kingdom Metazoa; phylum Chordata; class Actinopteri; order Cichliformes; family Cichlidae; genus Etia; species Etia nguti. Next base: position 79,661 of record VUQG01045450.1, on the reverse strand, counting down.
GAGCAATGCGGGTGAACTTCTGGTCCACCTCACCAGCTCTGAGGTGCCCTGAAGCCTAACCAGTCTCACTTGTCTCCCTGTCTGAAAGCAGTGAAGTGCCAGTGTTATGTCAATCAACTGGTTGGCACAGTTGCCTCGGTAGCGCTGTACTCCAATCAGTCCTGTCACTCAGGCTATCTTCCAAGATAGAAAGGAAAAGAGAAAAGTAATTGGATTTGCTGCTAGCAGGGAAATGATGAAATGACATGAAACCATACCCCTTCACCCGCCACACACATCCGCACACCTATACACTGCTGTGAGTAAATCTCCCTCTTTCTTCCCCTCTCTCTCTCCATCTGTCTAGCTTCATCTTTTTGTTTCTGAAATCTGGAAATACTTCAGGCTGTTGAGAGTTTCTTTTCATCTTACCTGATGCAGCAGGAGCACCTTGTTCTCCCAGGTAGACAAAAGAGGAGACGAAATGAGAGGAATGAAAGGATTTCCAGGTTTTTACTGAGATCTGAAGAGGGGGTTTTTTAGGATGTTTCTGGCAAGCGACACAGAAGGCAGCCTATAGTGCAATTTCATGCTGTTAAAAACTCAGTGCCCCACCTACACTTTGTCTGCCAACAAAGCAATGTATTGTGGTGTTTAAAAGAAGAAGGTAATCATGTGTGGCTTTGAGGTACAGAGCAAGGACCAAGAACATATACTGCATAAACAGTATACAGTATACTACTGCTAACTGACAGGCATGGGAGAGGTGAATAGCAGATAGCCAGACTGTCACCATAAAAAAGACTGCCTCCTATACACAGTATCCATATCGTACTGTTTGTTCTGTATCCTAAATCATCGTGTATCAGACACACTCTCATATTTTTCTTATTGCAACCCTGATAACATACAGTAAGTAGGGGCATAATCACTGTATAAGAGCTATGAAATCAAATGAGAATCAAATGTAATTATTGTAGTCACTTTTGTTCTTTTATGTTTTATTTTGTTTTTTACTATTATTTAATTTTACTTTTTATTTTATTCTCGTCTTCTGAGTAAACCGAAGCCTGTTTCCTTAATGACACCACAGTAAATTGCATTATAGTAATCAAATCTGGGGGTAATATCTGTGTGGATGACCTTTGCTAAAGCTGAATGAAATGAAAGAATAGTTTTAACCTCAGAGCTCAGCTGAAACTGAACAGAACAAGATGGCGTGACGTACCAAAAGCTGCTCAGATTTCAGGACTCGTTTATTATACTAAATGATAATAGTAATAGGATCAAACTGACATCAAGTGACTGACACTGTTATGAGGGCAAGGAGGAGTAAATAAAAAGCAATAATTATAGAGGCAAGACAATATGGAAAGTGTACTCTTTCTGTTTGGCTTTAGTGAGACATACACTCACTGGCCTCTTTATTAGGAAGATCTTCTTCTTGTTAATGCACATATCTGATCAGCCAATCACATGGCAGCAACTCAATGCATTTAGGTATGTAGATATGGTCAAGACAAGCTGCTTAAGTTCATCAGAATGGAGAAGAAAGGTGATTCAAGTAACCTTGTTGGTGCCAGAGGTCAGAATGGACAGACTGATTTGAACTGATAGGAAGACAACAGCAACTCAAATAAATACTCGGTACAACCAAGGTGTGCAGAAGAGCATCTCTGAACACAGGACACATCAAACGCTAAAGCAGATGACCTACAGGAGGCCAAGACCACGCTGGGTGCCACTGCTGTCGACTAAGAAGAGTACCAACTGAGCATCATTTAAATGCTGCAGCCCAGCACATCCATCGCTTTGTGATCACAGCGCACATGTCACAAAGCTCAAATCATCCCAAATTGGTTTCTTCACCATGACGAGTTCACTGTACTCAAATGACCTCCACAGTCACCAGATCTCAATCTAATAGAACACCTTTAACATTTTGTGGAAAGGGAGATTCACATCATGGATGTCCAGCAGATAAAGCTGTAGCAACTGTGTAATGCTTTCATGTAAATATGGACCACAAACCTCTGAGGGATGTTTCCAGCACTTTGTTGAATGCATGCCATAAATAATTAAGGCAGTTCTTTAGGCAAAAGGGGGTCCAGTTTGATACTAGCGAAGTGTACCTGTGTCATCAGCGTAGCCATGGAAGTTCTTGACGTTGCTTAGACCCAGTGGAAACATAGAAAATAGGAAATGACACTGGGCCCAGAATGGGTTCCTGTGGAACTCCAGATAATTCCGATTCCTTTAGAAAAAAAAACTTTTCTGATTGTGCCAAAGACTGAGCTAACGTGGAGAGTAGAAAATCAGTCTCAGTGCTATGAAGAGTAGCATTTTGGAATCAGTCAAAAAAAACTGCCATTCATAAAAAAAGATATGTTTAAATAAAAACACAGCTAGTTCAGCCAGAGACTGGTCTGAAATGACTTACTACACTCAGGCTGAGGGAGGGACCTTCAAAACACTAAGAACCTGATCACGGTCCCACAGCTCCATTAAGTATCAAAGAGAGCTTTCACTTTGACTCACGGCCCTTAATCAGCAGTCCACTTCCATCAAAAATATTCTATATAAATATGTCTCAAGGGTGAAAACCGGAGTCGGCAAGGTCGGCTAATAAAGCAGAGTTAGTTCTTACAGGCAGAGTCAGAACCTGTAAAGAAGAAAGCCAGTGGCCCACAAGCAAGGGTAGGATTTTTTTACACATACATGCCACGTGTTTAGCCAGTCATGACATTTTGATTAGTTTTGCTGATGAAAGGCAGCATAGATTAACCCTGGCTTATGTCATAGCTCTCTTTCTCCCTCACACACGCACACACACAAACCTGTTCCAACGCTTATCCAATGAACTGGCTCCATTTAAGATCTACACTACTGATTATATATTCATAGATCAATCAATACAGAGTCTAGCAGCCGGGACACGTCCACGGAGGCAGACACACACACACAACAACAGTCACACTGCAGGAATTCTAATGAGCAGGAGCGTGTGCGTGTGTGTGTGTGTGTGTGTGTGTGTGTGTGTGTGTGTGTGGACATCAATACAACGCAGCTTTACATTTCATTAGGCCAAGGAGCACAGTTTAACTTCCAATGAATAGCAATAAAACCACACGGCCTGTAACCATCTCTCTCCATCTGCTGCCTCAGCTTCGCTTTCTTTCCCTCCCTCGTTCTAATCCCAGTCCTATTCCCCTCTCCCTGGCTCCAGAATTTATTTTTGCACAAATCAAGTTCAGCCATTAAACAGCTGTTCTCCAATTTAGTCAAAAAGACCTATTTAAACCTAAAACGAATCACTTCCTGTGTAAGGAAAGCCTTAGCGGGCACGGGCTAATGAAAAAGCCCAATAACCCGGCTGTAGCTTGAATTGCTGTTGATTTATAGTGATTGTCATCCCGTCTCGCCATTATCCCGCTCATATAGACAACAGCATTTTAATGCAGCATCTGCATTGATCTGTGTGCGAGGACACTGGCAGCCTCCACCCCTCCGTATTCACCTTCCTTCCTCCATCCCCAAAGCACAGGAAGACACAGCGGCTGAGAGGAAATGGGATTCCGATCAGCGGGATATCATCCAGGATCTGCTGACCCCCACAGTCTCAGCACACATACAAATCATCTGTCTGCAGAACCGCAGACACAGTCCAAGGGGTCAGGCTGCAAGGACTAGCGGGCTAGGTTTCAGTCGACTTAGCAAAACTCAAGTGACAGGAAGCTGTGTAAGGAGGCGTGTGTGGGTCTGTGTGAGAATGTGCGCATAGTATCAAAGCCTATATAAAAGCAGTCGACAGCAGCATCGCAAAGGCTGTTCCACAGGCTGCGGAAACACACAGGCCTGCTGCTTAAGCTGTCAAATATGTATCTAAAACTGCAGCAGCTGAATCTTCAAAACATCTGAGCTGAGCTTAATGGGATGCGACAAAAAGTAAAATGCAAACTTAAAGATGTCGCCCACTGAAATAAAAAAAAAAATAGACATCAGCAGCTGCAAAATGATGCTTGTCTACTAAAAGAAATGTCTGAAACTTCATAAAGCTCAATGCAGAGCAGAGTGAAATGCCGATCTAACATTTCTTTCGATTTACTTTGTGTGTATATGCACTTTTTATCTTCACCTGAATGTATTTATTCAGCCTCTGTAGTACTGGTGACACAGACACACTCATATGGAGGCATCCTGCTGAGAAGCAGGGGGGGGAAAAGAGAAAGTATAGCTAAGGCTCAGGAGCAGCTGATTGGCACACGCACCAAGCAGTCCACTCCACACGGGTACTTGAGGAGCACACATATTGTAGACCCACAGGTGCACGCATACACGTACACAAAGAAATTGCGTGATGTTCGTATGCTGAACGCAATGGGAAATTACTGCTAGCCTGTGATTGAGCACAGGCACACACAAAGCACAGGTTTCCTTCACCCGTTCCTTCACTGAAGGTACTCAGGAGACACATAAAAATCATCTGCACCCACCTTATAGCCACTCAGACACTCTCACTGGCTTTTGACAATCCTGTGACTAGACCACAAAAGAACACTCAGCAAGATAAAAACCACACAGCTCCAGTTTGTCTAGCAGTATGAGCTCCACTCCGTACATCCTTCACAAAGACACACACACACACACACACACAAGCTCGCTCTGCAGGAGAAAACACGCTTCTCCAGAAACTGCTGCTTTACTTTTTTTTTTAAAGTATGTGTGTCTTATTTGGTATGTCTCAAAAGCATTCAGTGACAATGGCAAATCACTGAAAAGCTATTTCTAAATAAAACAAGCACAAAATGCCATTAAAGACACACAGAGTGTGTATATATATATATATATACATGCACATTCAAAGCTGATATCTACACTGAGCGCTGATGATAAAACCATTTGTCAGCGATGCCAAAACCAATGACCACTGAAAATACATCAGAAAATGACAGAAAATTGCTTCAGAGTGAAAATGCTTTTCTATAGTCCATGGAACATGCATACTCATGCAGTATACACACACACACACACACATACACAAGCCCTGCACTCTTACCCGAGGATTTAAATCCCCGTTTTAGTCGCATTTTGTTAGTTTCCTTTCACACCACACCACTGTCAGGTGAAATGTTTGTATCTGATCCTTTTTTGTTTTTATAGAATGCATATGTGGTGAGATCTGAAGAGCTTTGAGCCAAATCAGACTGAAACATCACTGAGTTTTGTCTTTGTGAAGAGTCTCTGTGTTAAACGGAGCTCCGAGGATGCAAAGGTGCTTCTGAAGCTCCAGCCTACCTTCTTCATGCGTCCGCTGCGAGTGCCCGTGAACGCCACTGTGTTGCCGCGGTAGTCATAAGCCGCCACGGAGGTCATGCCGTCGTCCTTGTCCACATAAAGCGGGATGCCCTCGATGGCGGTGGTGCCCCCTAGAGGCTGGTTGAAGTCCTGGCCGCAGAAGTTGTCGTCTATCTGTAACGGCTGTGGTGCGGAGAAGAGGGGGTAGAGGGAGAGAAAGCCATTAACTCAACCATTAACACTTTCCAAATCCCTTCTCTTGTTAAACTAACATTAATTCTTAAAGAAGGAGGAGGATTTCAATCCCTCCAGCACTTAGCAGAAATTTTATGGTTTCTGGAGTGAAGCCAAGCCATGGCAGATTTACTGAGAAAATGGTATAAAATTATTGGATGTCACTGGAGAAATTGACTCCAGTTTCCTGAACTTCTTCTTTTTTTGTTTTGAGATTTTGTTGTAAGTGGCAGACACAAGGGTGACAGGGATATTTGTATCTCATTAAGGGCAAAAAGCCACACAAATCCAGTTCATGTCTCTTTGGTGTGTTTCCTTCCATTACAGGCTTTGATTATTTCATTGTATGTGATGTCAAACTAAGTAATTAAGTATCTCAGTACAGCCTGAATGGATGAACAGTTGATTGCTAATGTTTAAAATATTGATCTCTTACTGCTTTGCCAGTGTAGTTTCTATCAGGAGACAAGCCAAAACAACAAGTAAATCAAATGGAGTAAGCATAAACAGGGAGGGGAGGGAGAGTACATGAGCAGGACACTGGAGGAGGGAAATGACAGGAAGTAAATTATAGGTCAGATTAGCATATCATAATCAATGTGTCTTGTATAGCCTCGTCGCTACACTGATATGTTGATATGCCAAGCCTGATTTATGAATACGGCGCAAGTGCAAGGGTGAGTCTGTGTAACAGGCATGTCATTAAAACCATGCGTCGCATCACAAGGTTCACCTTACTCTGACATGTGTAACGGAGATGATCAGCATATGCACCACCTCACAACAGTCACCTCAGTGTGCTTTATACTGTAAGGTAACGACCCTACAAGAATGCAGAGAAAACCTCAACAATCAGATCACCTGTGTAAACAAGCACTTGGCGACAGTGGGAATGAAGAACTCCTATCTGCTGCAACTGGTTGAGGGGGAAGTAATGCTAGAAACACTGCACCAACCAAAAAAGTTGGTGCATTTTGGAGGAATGTAATGCAATTATCTGGCAGCTAATAATTTTCTGTGTGGCTAAATGTACTAGTTTGACCCTGACCTTGTACAATTAGAAAAAAATGGATAGATGGATGGTAGCTAGCTATTTGCTTCTGCTACTTGTTCATTTTGGTCCAGACAGCCAGCCTCATCAGCATCATGGATGTGCGACTGAACCACCAGGCGTCTGCCCTTGACTGCCACCCAACACGCATCGCACCTGAGTCCTACACCACCTCCTGTGGTTGATGAGCCCACAGCGGATGGCTGGGGAGAAGCAGGTCTGAGCTTCTCTGGCTGCTGGACCTGCGACCTGATTGCAGGATAGGCATCAGAAAATAGGCAGATGGAAGGATGGATGTTCATTTTTGGGTACACAAATTATAATTCTTTGCCCAAAAATTGTAAAAACCTCTGGTGATATTTAAATCACCCTGCCTCAAACACAGAAGGACATACTGACAGTGACGCACAGATGTAATGCACTGTGTGCACGCACAGACGCAACCGAACACAAGAACAATAATAAAAGGGAAGAAAAAAGCAATATATCAATACATGCACAAAGAAGAACAATGCACACATTCTCACACATAAACACACACGATGACGATTAAGCCTCCCACACCACACAAATTAACATGCCAGCTTTCTCTTGTTCATTACAAGACGTATCGTCTCTATAGAGACTAATCAATCAACCCCACCCCTCCGAAACAGCAAAGCTGTCAGGGAGCGTGCGTTTGTGTGTGAGGTAGCGAGGTTAAAAAAAAAGGGGGGGCTGAGAAAAATGCCTGTGGCGGTCATTGTCTGCCTTCTACCAGACTTTCAAAGGCAGCCAGAAACATGGCAAAGTTTAACTTCAGTGAACAAAGACACAAAGTGACAAAGTGAGTGAGAGAAGGGAGAGAGGGAGGGACACACACAACAGCTTTGGCTTTTGTATGATTTACATAAACATGTTCTCAATTTTGGAGCTGCTCTGCGAGAAAAAGAGGGCAAAGAGAGACAAACAGGATGAAGAAAAGGGAAAAGGAAAAAAGCAAGCGAGGCGATACAGAGAAGATGAAGACAGATATGAAGGTGCGGGAGAGAAGGAAATTAAAAAAGGAGAAGTGAATTACAGAGGGGGACTGAGGGGGAAGCGGTAGGAGGAGAGGGAAGAAGGAGAAAGAGAGAATGGACAGCGACGGCCATGGCTCAGTGACAGTGTGAACCCTGGCCTTGGGTCTCTGCCACACAGTTTGCCCTGATAAAGACAGCAGAACTAGACCTCCATTCATTTCTTTCACTCACTTCCTTTTTTTCACTTCTTCTTTCCCCCTATTCTATTTTCTCCTCACCCTGCTTATCCTCCTCTGCTTCCCTCTTGTCTCTTTTTCCTTATCTGCCTTCAAATACTTCCCTCGTAGCTTTTCTTTTTCACAGAAACTGGCCTTTGGGAAATCTTGTCTGTCTCTGAAGGATGCCCCCCCCCCCTGCGCTTTCAAAAGCCTGCAGCTTTTCGAGACCACCTTTTCTTCCTTCTTTCCTGTAACAGCATTATCAGAACCATGATCCACTGTTACAATAACTAACTGAACGCACTTCTAAAGGGTCAAAGGAATTGCCTATGTGTCAGAAGCAGTGCTAGTGAATAGTAACACATGTTAAAACCACCAGTTATCTGTCGCGCAAGCCCAAAGTTTAACCTGATGCCCATGTAGGAACTGTTTATAATAGCAGCTTATAATAGCATCATTTAGTCTGGATGTATTTATGCCGGGCGGCTTATACTTGTAAACTAATCTGATGAATTCCCAGTGTCTGTCAAGCTCGCGCACACAGAAGCGAGATCACCATCTTCCCATCGCTGTTGTCGGCATGCTGAGGACGCTAATGGTTTGTTATGTTTAGCTTGACTTGCATCATTACCATAGAGTCAACAGCTCAGATTGAGGCACAGTGGAGCGTTCAGTCGACGTGTTTTCACTGCAGACAAATGTGGCCTCACACAGACCTGACATCTGCTAGCTGTTGTATGCCTTGTAGACATGTAATTCCTATAGTCTGCCTACTTTATCATTCCTCCACAGCTACTCATTAAGGAGAAGCCAAAGCATTTTCAGCCACCAATATGAAAGTGACTTAAGAGCCTAATTAAAGCATAATAATGCGCATGTTACAAAACCACGAGGGAAGAAAAAGAAAAATCCTCACACACATTTAATTATTTATACTTCAGTCGTTAGTGCTACAGAGCATACTGTGACTCCACTCAAACTACGCTAAAAGTCTCTTTAATCGATATAGTTATGTATCGGATGTTGATAAAGTTGCATGCACCTTCAATTTTTCAAACTGTAACTAATCAAAGGTCAACAGAAATGCTAACTTACAGGGTCTGCCCGCTATGAGGGCTTTCACGGCTTCAAGTTATGATGGCATTAGCAAATGAGTCTGTGCTGCTTTGCAGTGAGAGAGCACAGGCTGATGGATGCCATGCTTAAAAACATGCCTTTTTAAAAAGAGTGTCTTCAAGGCAGAAACACAACAACGGCGACCACTCAAGAAGTATTGTATGTGCTCCTATAGCATCAGTTATAACAGAACTGTGCTTTACATAAGCTTAAAAGAGCATTAGCTGCTAGCAGTTGGAATATCCCATCATAATAATCTGATGTTTGCTATGTCTGCAGACATCAGATTATTATAATTACATACTGCAGGTTTTTACTGCGTATCTTATTTCACTCCCATGTGTACTTAAAGATCGTCACTGTCCTCCATACATGTAGTGGATTTTTCATGTTTAACTTCATGTTAATTTAGCTTTAATCTGCTATCCCTACCTGGACGATTGCACCACATTTTGTGTAAATCAGTGCAACGATCCTTCACTTGTGCCTAACATAAGGTGACCTGCTGTAGTCTTTTATTAGTGCGTTTATAGGATCTGTATAGCTTGTCCCTGTTGGACTGGTGGACCTCTGACCATGCTATTAATATTACTAGCTATAGCTCATACTCGGGACACTGTACATAGCATTATTACACACAAGCACACACCTTTGTTCTATTTCCAGGGGGTTAGACAAGGACAGAGTCCCCTGTGTTGTCCTTACCAAAGACCTCTGCTGTACACAGGCACTCGCTGGCCCCTGGCAACACACACACACACACAGACACACACAGACCCCTGCCAAACTCTTGCTGGGTGAATGATGATGGGGTGATGAGGGAAAGAGTGGGGCAAGTGAGATAAGGGAAAAGGAAAGGAGATGGAGAGAGGAAAAAAAGGACAGAAGAGGGGAGATAGGGAGGAGAGACATGGGGGGACGGCTCAGGGGTCAACAGCACTCTTGTCGCCACTAATGAGCCTCAAGCCAGGAAGACAGACACAGAGAGAGTTTCGATTCAGCCCTGTAAACTGCCTATTAACTATGGGAGAGAGAGAAAAAAAACAGCAGAGACCATACTGTGGTTTGAAAGTATGCAGCACTGGGAAGAATATGTTACCAGCTCTACCACAGCTACAGTGAACCCATCCACCCCCCGACCACACACACACACACACACACACACACACACACAATCACAAATCGTAAAACAACTATTCCACTTCTGTTTGTCGTTTGCCTTTTTTCTGACTCCTCGCTTACAAGTACTTTCTCTGCAGACTTAAGACTGCAGCATCTGCTTTTAATTTGTAAATACTTGTATTTAAAATGTGTATTTCAGTGTCACACAGTGAAAAATATCTGTCAAGCATACTTTAGAACACAATGAATCTGAAGATAACAAAAATTGACGTGGGGTATAGGTATATTTGTTCTTTCAGGTCTGCTTCTACAGCAACAGGTTCTGTGTAAATCAGGATCACTATATGCAACATAATCACCGCAGTGTGCTTTCTCCTTCCTGAAGACGCTTGTCCTGAAGCTTTTCCCTCAAATACATTAGAATGAGATTCACATTGCAGCGGTACACAGTGGGCTCTCCTATAGAGAAAATAGGGATTCTTAAAAAACTCATTTTACAACTTTTATTACTGTGCCAATGGTACTTTCAGATTCCTAATAGACTCTTGTAACAATTTACATGAAAAAAAAAGAAAATCCATCTACTGCTTAACAAAAAGACTCTTATTACATTTCTCTTTCCTGTCTAGGTAGTAATTGGCAACAATCTTTGTTTGGATGAAAAAAAAAAACAAGTTCAAAAAGTAATCATATTTTTCTTGTGCAGCAGACTGAGTAGTTTCTGAAATTACCTCCAGAATAACTAAGTTTTGTTAAATAAACTTTAAACTGGGTTTTTCAAAAGTTGTGAGGAGAAAAAAAAAGTATTTGCTGTTCAGAGAAATGCATGTTTATAGATTTGGAATGCTAATAAATGAGAAGCAGCCATCAGGGTGAGCTACAGCCAACCTTTGAAGCGTGGAGAACAGCTCCTTTGCTATGACTTTCCATTGATTTACTCTAAGGAAATTTTTATTCACAGCTGGTCATTAAGTGCCGGGGGAATGTGCTGCGCTAGTCTTAGGTTTTTCTCTATTTGTGCCTGTTCGGGTTAACCAGCGTATGAATGTGTCGTCTATGCAGCTGGGTCAATTTCAGCCACGTGCGGACCCTTTCCAGGCTCATGGGTAATTGTTTTTGCCATAGACTGTAAATAAACGATGGACGCAGCCAACGTGAGCTCACACTGGTTAGCGAAGTCCCGTTGCAAAAGCTTAGCGTTTTTTCCATTGCGGTCTCGGGGGATAATTTGGAAAATTAAATTCTAAACTGACTAAAACTACGAAGTCCTTAAGAAATTTTTCTTGAGGTCATAGGTCAAGTGAGTTTTAGTATTGTTTTCCCTTTAACTTCTATATCTTTAGGCTTCTTTTTGCAACCCCACGACTGCCCTCTGCTGTCCATTACAAACAATTCTATTTTGAGGCACTTTCAGATTAGATTTACTTCACCTGAAGCGGCATCCATCTTTTATATACAGTCTATTCCCCCTCTTGCAAGAATCCATTTAGGGTGAGGAAACTTTTTGTTTACTGTGTGTGCACTAGTCTCTTCCCCGCTCTCTGTCACGCTCTTTAGTTCTCTGAGTAACGTACTGAGAGTGAAAACGTCAACTGTCTAATCAACTTAAATTGTGAGCAGATTGCCTTTTTCAAATTTGACTCATTTGCAGAGATGTAAGGGAACACTAAAAAATCTCATCACAACGAGAGGACTGGGAAGGAAGTGAGCGAGTGAGAGACAGTGATTGAGGTAAACTGAAAGGGAGAGAGGGAGAGAGATGTTGTCAACATGCTCTCCAGAGAGCCTAATGCCTCAAGCATCTCCTCATCCAACAGTGGCATAAACACATCGCTCCAATCCCACGGAGAACGCGCGAGTGTGTGCGTGTGTTTCTGCGTGTATATGTTAAACACAGTTCGTGCCTCTTTCCCATGTGAGAACGATAATGTCGAAGCGAGAGTTGTACTACAGAGACGTGCTGGCTGATGCAACGAACAACAAGACTTGCAGAGGCGAAAAAAACGCGTTTAATTATGCGGGGTTAGCGTGTCTCTGTCTTTTTTAATAAAGAAAGGGGATGAGATGTGACTGCCAAACTTTGGAACCAGAAGTAAACAACACTCACACACACACTCACAAACACACTACCCTGGCCTACATCCAGGTATTTGTTGTGACTTGGCGTTGGAAGCGGAGGACACCAATGGTTGGCCTTTCGGTTTCCCCACTGAGCCAATATCTGCTCTCTAATTGGTTGTTAATGAGTCAGAGTGCAAGTGTGTGTGTGTTTGTCAGTGCATATGACAAACAAGCAGAGAGAAAGACAGTGTGTATTTGTGTGACAGTGGAGGGGGGGTGCAGTGGGGATCTTAAACATCTGTCTAACAGACTGGAACACTTGAAGGTTTATGCACAAACACACAGACAACACCTAAACACACACTTTAGCTACACTTTGTAGCTAAATATGTATTTGTATGTGTGACAGTCTGTGTGTGTGTGTGTGTGTGTGTGTGCGTGCGTGTGTATGATGGCAAAGAGGAACGTATTGCCTCTGCAAGACAGCCACACACACACACACACGCACACACAAAGTGGACTTAGTACAGACATCTGGCAGAGCAGTCTACTCTAATGGCAACAGAACTACGAGCATCTGCATCTCACACCCACACACACATGTGCATGCTGTCACATGCACATAAAGACGGAATATTTCTGCAGTTGGTGTAACAACTAATCTAATTAGATAAGCACAAGATACCAAAGACTAATTTGTCACAAGTAGTTTTTGTGCCAATGTTCCAAAAACCCTGACAAAACGCTGACGCTCGGCCTTGAGAATTTTTGAATGGTGTATACTGACAACAACCTAATTTAGGGATTTAGCCATGACACTGCAATAAGGACCAGTTATAAAAAAGACAGACAAATGAGTTTTCTCTATTCATCTCCCACTAAGGTATTCTATGGGGGAAGGAGCTAGATTTTAATCAAGCAGCAACATTTTGGGCAAACAAAAACTTCAGTTACTTGAACAGCCACTTGAGGCTAGCTCCAAAAGTGAGTCATTCCCCATATAATCTCATGTAAGATAATAATAATCATCATAATCATGATCATAATAATATGTATAACTCATATTTCATTCCAACTTTGGTATTATTAAAGCCTAGCTAACATGGCTACCCAAGAAGTCGGTGCTCTAGATCTTGTGAGTGAAATTCTAGTATTTTACATGCATGTTATTTACTGGAGACTGAAGAAGTCACTTGGATGAGTGTCAAAACGTTTCTCCCACTGAAAACGCTACGTCCAGATGAACAGAATCAACTTTTTGGGATTTCACTACCTGGATGATTGACCAGGAATCAAGACGTTATTTACTGTAGCACTTTCTAGCCACTATCCAGCTGTGCGCTCTACCCACGAAGTGTATAGATAGCAGTACCTCTCAGCTTTCAGGCCCCTCTTCTGTGGAACTTCTATGTGTTTATGCAACACGTTGCATTCAATATTTACTTATTATTAATCTCTCACTCCCACTGTATGTGTTTTATCCTGTCATCCTCCCATCACCCTCAACCGGTCGCAGCAGATGGCCGCCCCTCCCTGATCCCGGTTCTGCTGGAGGTTTCTTCCTGATAAAAGGGAGTTTTTCGTTCCCACTGTCACCAAGTGCTTGGTCACAGGGGGTTGTCTGATTGTTGGGGTTTTCCTTGTATTATTGTAGGGTCTTTATCTTACAATATAAAGTGCCTTGAGGAAGCTGTTGTTGGGATTAGGTGCTATATAAATAAAACTGAATTGAATTGAAATGTTTGCAGCTTTTGCTACATTAGCTTTTGGGAGGAAATGCCAAGAAATAGAGAGATAAGTAAGTAAAAATGTAAATATATGTAAATATAGATGCATCATGACATTAAAAATAACTTCCATCCCAAATATTTGTTGAAAAGAAAGCTGAATTAACTTGTTTTTTTTTTGTATATACAAGCACTCACAGACGTTTAGTTAAGGGCCACAAAAGGTTTTTCTTTCAGGTTCATCAATTGACTCCTGGAAGTAATAAACCCCAAACTAATACCACTGTAATAGATGTTGCCAGTCTTGGAAAAATAAAAAAAGGGAGAACCATTTCCCTTATCTGCCAGATTATTTGCAAAAAGCACTCCAAACTAAATCATGCTGAGTCATCCACTACACACTAACACAGCAGCTGAAGAAAAAAAACAAAAAACTGTTCACAAAAAATGTGAACGCGTCAATGAACTGTTAACTTTAGTTTAGCAAATAAAAAAGGCAGATCATTTACACGGCATCCTCGTTATTACATCCAGAACGAGGCGTCAGTGGCTTTTTATGTGGAAAATATAAATAAATAAATTTTAAAAAATCAAATATGCTTTCTTTCTTTTTTTCCTCCACTATTCTGCGAGTTCACGGGTGGAGGGAAGACACTTCGACATTTCAGCATCTGTTGTTTTGGCTTGGATGAAATGAGGAGTATTAATGGAGGGATGTAGGGAGAGCCTGGCAGCATGGAGATGTGCTCTGGTGGAACGAAAAGCTGCAGGCGAAAAAGGGAGAGAGAGCAAAACTTCAGCCTCAGAGGTCAGAGTCAGTGGAATAGCTGAGATGCCAAGAGATCAACATTTATTTCACAGCTAGATTTATTCCGCAAGTTTTTCTTGCACTCTGCTGGTTCATTGTTCTCCACCCAAACTAGAATCTTGTGCGCTTCTCTTGTCGTTTTTGCTCGATTTCTTTCACCCTCCCCGTCTCAAATAAAAACAGTAAAAGGAGTTGAAACATAACTCACATAAAAACACATAAAAACACATAACACCTGACTGACCTGCAATGTGTAAACTTGTTGGAGACGTATTTGTCTGTGCATGACACTGCAGCATGTTTTGTACTCTGTTGAAAAGCTCACATCAACTCCCAATTTCCCACTTCTTTATTGTATTTTTGCACTCTATTCCCCTTAAAAACAGCGTCTGCACAACATGCGCAATATAAAAACACAATAGAGTAAATGTGGAATTATCTGAACAGCTCTGGAAATAACCCACTGTCTAACTTCCTAACTAAAGCCATCCCTTCTTCCATTTTTCCACTCCTTCATGCAGGAATCCACACATGTAGGAAGCCTCATCGAGTTCAGTGTTTATCGCACTCAATGTACTTTAAAACACCTTGAAACACACTTTTGGGTTAATTAGTTTTAATTGCCGACTTTCAAACGGAGAGGCTGAATCACGAACGCGGGTCCTGTTGCTTTAAGTGGTGCCCTGGTGAATTCCAAAACAAGGTGGAGCGCATTTGAAATCCCTGTTAGTCTCTGCAATTGTGAAGAACTGATCCCCACTGGGAAACTTTTCTGGGTCATAAATTCATGAAGGTGTGAAGCAAAACAAAACGTACAAAGCAGAGAAATCCCTAGAGACTGAGACCGATCTGTGGGAAGAGAGGGCCAGGATCCAACACTTGAGTGTCAGTTGGCCATATAGGTTAATGTGCCACAGTGGGACAGCAGCTCGCTTTACCCCAGATAGCCTCTGCCATCAACTGAGCTAATTCCACATGGAAAGTTCCAGTCTGCCATGTCGGGGCTTTTTTTTTCTTGGCACAGTAGATTTGTTGACAGCAGTCATACATATTTTCAACACTGCCTGCTGAAAATGTCTATTTTCATCTTCACATTCGTGAAATTTGTTCTGTAACACATGTAATCATGACTTACCTTCATGTACATTAGGTTATTCTACAGAAGGTCATTCACTGTATTGAACATCAACACTTTAAAACTATGTCTCTTAGCTGCATTTGATGTCACGGCCCTGGATTTTTTTCAACGTTTGAGTTTCGTTTTTTAACATTTTCTTTATCGTTTTTTCTTTATCGCATTTTGGGTTTTGTCCTAAGCAGATATCTCCTGGTTGATTTCCTTATGTTATATTCTCAGGCCTTCTTAGTTTTAGTTTTGCTGTCTAGGTTATGTTCATGGTTATAGTCAGTGTTGGGTGTTACTGTAATCACGTTACATTTTTCAGTAATGCATTGCTGTACTAAATTCAATAATCACTTACAGTTGGGGCTACTTGTTCCCCTGTTTTAGAGACACCGCTGTAGTTGATACAGCGTGGAATGCCAACATCTTTTTTACTAGATAATGGCTTTTGTCCATATCAGCCTCTTACATGAGCTTCCCATCAGCATTTTGTTGCAATGCTATATTCCTTCAGAACAGTTGTTTCACTTAATAATATACAGTGGCTTGCAAAAGTATTCGGCCCCCTTGAACCTTCCCACATTTTGTCACATTACAGCCACAAACATGAATCAATTTTATTGGAAATCCACGTGAAAGACCAATACAAAGTGGTGTACACGTGAGAAGTGGAACGAAAATCATACATGATTCCAAACATTTTTTACAAATAAATAACTGCAAAGCCACTGTAAGTGACTCTGAGTCCACACACCTGAAATGGAATAATATACAGATTGTCTAAAGTCTGAAATCAAAGAGATGCTTTAAGCACTTAAGACAGGGACCACTGGCAGATCATTTTAGCTGCTGTTAATTAACATAAATTCTGTGGGATGTTTGTGTGCTCTCTGCAGGCAGCTGAATTTTCAGTTTCAGGAATGAAATACACCGACTTAATACTTTTGAAACATGACCTTCAGCGTTTGGATCAGTAGGGTATACCTATTCTCTGTATTTGTGAGATAATAATCAATATTTCTCAAAAGTTTTCAGCACAATAACATATTTATATTCTCTCGTTTTTAAGCTTGAGACTGGGCAGGTGTACCACGCTGTGCTGAGGTTTATATAGTTTCAGGTTGAAATAGTACTGGCTGGTATCTACTGTAATATTTAAGGAACTTATGGGCCAGAAAACTTTATTAGGACATCGCAGACGTCTAGACTGACACACATACATAGATACAGTAACACTTTTGGTTTACAGAACGCATCTGCTACTCTTGGCCTACATTTACCAAATGTAGGCAAACATCACATCTGTGAATTTGCCAAAATGCACTTTCTAAGTAACATGAGCCAGATGATGCTCTTTAAGCCATTCTGTCCATCTGAGCACTGGACACTAAAATCTGTGTAATCTGAACTAAAGCCTTCCCTGACAGCCATAATCCAATTATTACAGACCTCTACAGAAATTCACCCAAATATGAGAGCCTATAAAATACTATGGGGCTGTACGGTGAGAGTGGCAGGCACAGAGTGACACAGAGCAACACGAGCTGAAAATACAGGCATGCGGCTTCAACTCCATGCATTCGTGCACACTGCGGTACAACCAGACTGAAATGAAATGGCATGCTATAGACAATTTAACAGAATTACGAGTGGCTGGCTTACAAAATTCACACACACATAAATATATATATGTATTGTAAGAAAACGTAAAAATGTAGCACATCACAAAGTTTGGAGTCAACAAGGACGAATTACTCGCTTTGACTCAAATCATAGCAGGAATACTTTTTTGCACTGCAGCACAGAGCCTTTATGTGAGTTATACAAACTGATCCAAAATGCTTTTCACAGGGACCAGTCAAAAGTACATCAGCATTAATCTGAATACAGCAATGTCTGCCTTTGATCATCTTGTAGACATGAGCAGAAACTTAACAGAGAAGCTGGCTCATGTATAAATTTTGGTGGCGTCAAATGATTTTAACAATGCTTTATTCCCTTCGCTAAAGAAGTTATGTTGTTGGTAGCGTGTACGTGTGTGCGTGTCATTCTGCCTGTAAACACGATAGTTTGATAAAACTTTGTAGAGGTGTACAGTGGGGTCATGTTAACAATCTATTCAAATTTGGCTTACATCCACAAAGGTCTTTAAGGTCAACTTAATTATTTATTGGTCAAAAATTGACAAAAGGCCTTAGAACTTAGAAGCTATGATTCTTAAAAACGTGGCATGTATTATAGATATACAGAAAGTAAAGATTAAATAAAGATTAAAAATATCACATCCCATTTGACCTCTGACCTCCTCTTCAAAGTCAATAGAATGATCTGAAGGTCAAAGTGATAATAATGCTACATGTAGCTATTTAAAACTATGTTTCTTACTGTGACTGATTGGATTGACAACATATAGACATATAGGGAATAATATATGGGAATTCTTATAACAATAATTTAATTTTTGGGGGGGAAAACAAACAGGAGGAGGTGGATTTTAAAATGCACTTTGTGGTCACCATCGTTCATCAAGTGTAACTTGAAGCATTGCTGTATTACATTTTATGCTGCGTACAATGTTTCCAACATAAGATGCAATAATGCATCTGGGAAAAGTGACTGTTTTTAGTCCTTAGCTGTGTACTAACCCTACCCTAGTGTATATATTTAAATTAATTTTATATATGATGTGAACAAACCCAGAAAACAGATGCATTTGGGCCTAATTTGGGATCCGGCTGGCATTTATGGCTCAGATACACACTGAGAAACACTGTTCAGACCAGATGTGCCCAAAATGTTATGAGCCAGGGCTTGGCACAGGTTACAGCAGGTGATGAGCGGGCCTCATGTGACCCACAAGTCATAGGATGGCGCTGACACGAGCAGCCCCAAATGTTGGGTATGCCAAAAGAGGCCCGGATGTCACATCATAGACTCATCCTAACATCCATCACTCAAGGCTAATCGCATTTGAGTGAAATACTGTTATCTGAGGAAAAAAGAAGTTGACTCATTGTTGACTCCAAAGTTCGTGCTGTTCTACAGTTCTTATTAGTTCCAATGTTGACGTGCAACCTTTTTTTTCTTCAACACAATGTTCCAGTGAAAAATCAAACATATTTCTAAGACATGTTGGTAGTGAAATGTTTAAGATACATAAAGTAAAAACTGAATCGCTGCAGGCAAAATGGATTTTAGACCTGTGTACGCGTATCCATATCCAGGCAGAAAAAAAGAGGACGCCAAGGGACGTCTTTAAGTTTTATCTTGCCTTGCAGAGCCTGCTGAGTAGCTGGCAGGAGAACCCAAACGAAACTGGGACAAACCTGTACATTTGCCGTAAACCTGCACGTGCACGAACATACCCTTGCATTTCCACGTACAGTATATGAATAATTGAAGGAACAAATACGCATTAATTAATGAATGCGGCCGCGCTAACACACGTGCGTGCACAGATGTCCGTGATAAACCCGTGCAAACACGAGGAAGCATAAACGCCCATCAATAAATAATTACACTCTTCATTAGATGCTGCAGGTCAGCATTTTGTGAATGTGCTGCATTGATTTGTGGCCTGGACGACCACCAGAGGCTCGTAGTGAAAGGGGGAGGAAGCTGTTGACTTTTTGACCCAGTTAAATAGCTAATAGGAGAATTGTTTTTCTTCTATTTGGTGAAGTTACACCAGTTCCAGACGTTTTTTTCACCCTAATAGAGAAGGACTATTCATTTTAAAAAGCGATTCTTAAACTGCGCTCTCACTGTTGATATTTCTGTTCAACGTCAACTCGGAAATCTGCTGCTGAGTTTCTGAGAAAAAGGTCATTTCAGATCCAACTCAAACAGCTTTAAGGCTAAGCAGTCACAAGCTCCAAACACTCCAAATCCGTAACAAGCTCACACTCTCATGAGTGCCACTGCAGCCATTAATCCACTTTGTCATGTGGTACACTTGACAATGAACACCACTGTGCATTAAGTTTAGTTAACGGGCACCATTCCATTCATACTGGATCTGTGAATTTCCCTGTTTTGAATTAATATAAATTAGGAGATTGCAATATGAAAGGGGGCGGGCTCTATGTGAGTCACCCTGGAGCAGAAAATATCAAGACACAAAAACATATGGGGAAGTGTTACGGCTGAATTCATTAAAATGCCTCGAGGTATCTAACATTTCGCTGTGTCATGCATCAAAACGTCTTTAAAAGGCAGGAGAGAAAAGTGCACCTCATCAAAAAGTACTTCCCCCCCAATGGGCTGTATTCTAGACAGCATTTGACAGCGATTCACCCCTACGCCGCATGTATTTATCACCGCGCTGTAAAGAATCTCTTTCCAAGTCACTTAGTCTCCAGCAGAGTCATAAAAAACTTGAGTTTTTTAATACAAAGGGGAAGTTCCCTCTCTAGCCTGAGATAACACAGCCTGCTTTCAGTGCTATCACCTGCTCGTCTAGAAACTGTGTCAACAGTAGCAAAATAATGCAAGGCAATGTACAGATGACAGGTTGAGTGCCTCGTTTTTTGGAGAACACATTTATGTCCCATTACTTTGGAACAGCTCGTAATGCAGAATTGCATTACTGTATTTCATTCATTCACTTGTAGCGCAGACACAATGGTGAAATACCTACAATTGAAACCGGGATAGATCCTTAATCTGAATAATTTATCAATCATCAGTCTTAAGTTTCTTAAGTGTAGCAGTTGCTGGCAAAAGCTGGGGTGCCACTCAGAATCAAAGTCAGACTTTTTTTGTCATCACTACACTTCCAGCAAATGAACTGGCTTAGTCCAATCCCTTGAAAGCAGCAAGTCCACAGTACACATAAAAAATGAAGGAAAACACAAGAAAATGAAATTCTGTGCTGTTTGTAACTGCAGTCAACTGTCATACACATTGGTCCTTTTCCACTCAGCAGTCACAAAGCCAAACGTTCAGTCTCTCCAGATATGCTACATAAGTCCTACAACAGTTACAACAGCTCCCAGTGAAAAGCATCGGACGAGTTAAATTTGGACAAATTTGGTACTTGACTTTCTATGTAGTGGTTGCTATCACTATGAGACTTTGTCCAAGCTTTCTGGGGTGGGTGTAGCTCAGGTGGTAGAGCAGGTCATATATTAATTGGGAGGTTGGTGGTTCAATCCCTGGCTGCTTCAGTCTGCATGCTGAGCTTCAAGTTGCTGTCCAAAGTATCCACTGTGACCGTTAGATAGAAAACATATAGGGAAAAAAAGTGCTGGTGAAAATGAATAAGACATGTAGGCAGGATACAGGCTATGTGCGAATGGCAGTCTAATAAATGATGGACCTGAACATGTCAAGGCAAAAGACACTTGGACACATGTTGAGTTAAAATGATAAGTGCGTGCATTTCTTTTTGAAGACCATGTTTTTATTTTTTGTTTTTGTTTTTTTTAATGGAAAGGTAAACCATTACACAATTTTGGTACCTCTAAAATTGAGCTAATACAGCTCTACAGCTAGTGTTATGAGTATTTCTGACCACTGTAAACTCCCATTTTAAAGCTCCCTGAAAACATAAGTAACAAACACGAATGTAAAAAACACTGAGTATCTTTATGTGTCTTGTTTTGTGTTCAGTGGTCTCAAAATTGAGCATTTTGGCTGAGTCTAGCTAATCTCGTAGATCTTCAACAGACTGCTGTTTAGTAGCATACTCTCTGTATGGTGCTTAGCTTTGAGCCAGTTAGCTAAATTAGCTTAATTTAGCTGGAGGCTAATTGATAAGAAAACAGTCGTATCACAATACATAATTAATTACTAAGGTTATTTAATGCTGGCTCATTCATCCAAAATAAACTAACGGGAATAAAATTCTGATTGCTGTATGTATTACAGGTTGCTACTTAACTCTTTAGCTTTAACTCACTATTAATAGTGCACACAAGGCAATTTATAGCTTAGTGAAGCTTTCTTTTTCAGCTAAATGGCTTCTTGGGGACTCATGGAAGTAATCTCTCTTCACATATGTACACAGAATTCCAGGCTTTTCTATTAACATTCAGATAATATCATCACCTAATTGTTTAACCAGGACCAAATCAAAGTGTTCCAAGTAAAAAAAACCTTGTTTGCTCAAAATGAATAGAACTTCTACAACTGGTAGACTTCCCACTTCACCCCTACTTGCATTGATAAATGTTATTTTACTTTAAGATAAACCGTAACATAGATCAAGATTCTACATTAAATATTAAGAAAATGGTAATATAAGTGCAGCCATTGATGCCTTCATATTCCCCACTCAGCAGGCACAAAGAGTGATGCAATGTAGATGAGACCCATCACTAATAAGACTGAAGACATACTGGCGAGATTGGGAGAGAATGAAGTAGTGAATGGACACAAATACATATGCACGCACTTAGTCACCAGCCGCCTGGAAGACAGAATACAAAATGCCACAGAAATAGACTATAATCCTGGCCAGCAGTGATCAACACTGATAAATATTAATAAACACTATTATGCTCAGAGAAAAATAGAGACAGAGCGAGCAAAAGAGGGAGAAAAGATAGAGGCAGAGTCAGGCAGAGAGAGGGAGCAGTAACAATAGAGGAGTCTTCTTGCTCTCTGCAGGCAATTTTCCCACTGACGTCCACCTTGTTTTGTGCAAACAGTGCGGACTCACATGCACGAACACTTGCACGCTCTTATTATCAGGCCATTTTCCTCTGTTTGTTTTCACCGTTGTTTTGTCCTGCTTCTTTGGAGGCCAGGATAAGAGGTGGGCACACACACACACACACACACACACACACAAATCAGCGCTCTGAGAAGTATACAAAGTGGGGAAGAGGCAGAATAAAATGGAGATAAAGTGAGCCTTAAACACACACATATATATACACACAGAGGATAGCATCTCTCCCATTCTCTGTCTGAATCAGACTCATTAGTCATGCTAAGGCTGTAGTGTTGCTGGGTCGGGCTGCTCGCAGAGCTGCGGAGCTGGACTCCAGCCCACAGCCAGAGAAGGTCACCCACCACTCAGTTTAACTCCCGCAGGACCAACACTGGCCTCTTCCTGATAATAAGCGGACATAACGATGCACGGGGAGAGACCTGCAATCCCTGACACACCTATCTTGGTGTAGAGCTATGGGAGAAGATGACTGGAAGACTACTTGGACTAACTTAAAAAAAACCCCACACAAATCAGTTTAATAGTGTTGCACAATTTACAGTTTAAAATAATTCTTGTTCATTTCTTATACCAGGCCGTGCTGGACTCGCTGTCATCTGAATTCCCTTCCTTTTACATTTAAGTAATCTTTCTTCTGATTGGAGTTGACCTTATCACAAATATCCATTCTCACTAAGATACAGATCCAATGGTGGCCCAGTGGATCAATGGAAGCCTGGCCTTTTAGTGTATAGGGATTACTTGCACACAAGCTGATCTCATTATTTGAAACTCTTACTAAAATCAAAGTGTAACAGAAAGTCACAACAGGCCCCCTTTAACAGAAATACTGGGTGAATCCAGCATTAGCCATAGAACATAAATATACAGGGTTTTTTTAAATATTAATTTTATAGAAACAGAAAAAGTTATAAATGGCCCTTTAAAACACATGTTTGGATGACACCCTTTTAAAGGACACACCAAAATCATCACTGCTGCAGCCAGCAGCTTTTGGAAGCCACGTAATTATTTAAATAGTGGATGTTGTGTAGTCAAGGGGGTTTTAGCTGATTGTAACATAAATATACCGATGCTATCTGAAAGGTTCGACTTTTAGTGAGTCAGTCTGGTGGAAAAATCGACACCATGAGGACAAAGGAGCACAAACTCAGCTAAAAAAAAAAGTGATTGAAAAGCTCAAGTCAGCGCAGTGATAGAAGGACACTTCCAAGTAAGTGAACATGCCATAGAGTCCAGTTAAAGGAATCATCATAAAAACCGAAAGAGTTTGGCACTGCTGTAAATCTGTCCTTGGAACTGGCCGGGTGATCGTCCAAGAAGAAGAGCTAAAATGGATCTGCCAACACAGAGACCGGCATTAACTACATTCTGATGGATGTGGGTGCGTTAAGCCCTTTGTGCTTCTATACTGACACATTTTGATGTCATCACACCTACAAGGCAAAGAGGAAAGGTAAACTCACTGTCACACTGTAACCACTGAAGGATGATCGTCCCGCATTAGGGAAAAAGAAAACTTCTACGAAGTCTCTTTTTATATCATTTCTAAGCAATTTTAAGAATCGGGATAACATTCACTGTTACTGTTCTGGGCAGAGTTAAGAAACCTTTGTCCATCTGTCTCTCCATTGTTCTGTTTATCTCTCCCTTTCCCTATCACTGTTTTTCTAACCGTGTTCCCTGATACTATATGTTCATTCTACCGTTACTGACCACCGGGCAAGCAGGCAAGCAAACTGAGCAAACAAACCTCTCTGAAATGTGGCAGGACGTTTGAGTACAAACGCAGGACAGAAATTACCTCTAGTTGCTCATGTTGCTCTCTTAGCTTAAAGATTTCATGACCTACCTGTGCACACTAAACTCTGTGCTTTAATGAAAGTCCCAAATCTCTCAACTCACTGGATGAATTACATTTTATAGACTCTGAATAACAAACATCATACCGATAATTTGCTATCCAAAATTTTTATATTACACTACCTACGGTGCCAGAGGAGATTTGGAAGTTTTAGACTCTGAGGTTGGGTACATATATAACTGTTTTTTTTTTTTGTTTTTTTTTTACAATAACCCAAAAAGTGCTTAATAGAAAGATTTTAAAAAGTAAAGCGCCAGACAAAGTGATTAACTTTGATAGAGTTCAGGTAGAGATTACGGTTTGAATTTTGACTGAATGACCCGACCTTGTCTCTTCAAATGAACCTGTGCTGATAGTTTCCACATGACACTCACGCAAAAGCAACGAGCTGTCACCGCTCCCATCAGGAAACTATGAACATGCCTGTACAAGATGATGAATTTCTCACAGCGCCATCCCAGAGCGAGCTCCACCAACACAACCTTGATCGATAGCGGGGAGAACGACAGATGGCCATAAAGGACGATCATGTAACTGTATGCTTATTAGCATAATCGCCTGCATACCTATACAGTAAACTCACAATGGCCTTGTGAGTTTACTCTATAGGTGCGCAGCTTGCACAGCAGCAGCGGGCTTGTGACAGAGATGTTGTTTCTGTCTTGCATCAAGCTGCGACACTTTAAAGAAGAAAACTCACGGAGCAAATATGACATGCTCAACACAACAGGGATATTTGAAAATCTGTGTTGTGTTCAAGAAAAGGGAAATTCTTTCATCTCACAAGCATTTACATTTTACAACATGAGTGCGAGGGTCTAGACCTTAAAACACAATAAAAGATAAAGATGACAATATAAACCAAATTCAAGCCAACTCCAAACACTAATCGTCAAATTTCACACAATACAGGTTTATTATCAACAATAATTATGATAATAACTCAGTGGCTGCACAAACCAAAGTTTCTGCAGGTCTAGTTTAGGAAATATCCGTAGGTCAATTCACAAGTTGAGGAGCCAACTCCTCTGACATAATCAAGAGCTGAGCACCCCGGTCCAGCTTAAGCCCCGCAAGGTTGTTATCCATATCAGATATTATGATTTTATAATGTTTTTATTATAGTCAGATATTAATTGGATAAAAGGACCTGTTTGTAGCATTTATCCCCTGTAGCACCATATAAAAAACAATCTACCCTTCTTTATTTCATGACAATAACATATAATGTATATCTACAAAAGCTGACTTACACATGGTATATTATAATGTCACCTATAAACAGTGGAATATGGCAGTGCTATGCTAAAATTGCTAATAATATTATTAGAATCAACAAATTAATTTAACATTGTGCAGCATATTTAAGTAGCCTTTCTTTTCTCTGGGTGTTTGCAAAGTGGCACATTAACCAGCTGCCACTGTCAACAACTCAATGCTCAATACAGCAGGCTTACATGCTTAATATAACAATGCTGCAAAAGTAATAATTCGCATATATAATATTGACCACGTTAGCAATTACGGTTTAACATGTTTAGCAAGCTAACACTTACTAATTAGCCATTCTCAAAAAGCACAGCAAATACATATGGGACTGCCGACAGTTTTGCAGCGCTAATGATTGCCACCTATAATGTGCACTATGTCAACAGTCGCAGTTTAACATGTTTAGCTAATACCTGCTAATTAACCTTTTCCAAAAATTACAGATACGGCTGATGGGAATGCCGTCTGTGTTAATCTTAATATGGGACTGAATAAGAAGTCAACAAGGGGTTTATGAAGGTTTTCTTCCAATGCTAAATGAATATATTTATATTTTGTTTTTTATCTGCTTACAGAAAGATCAGAGGATGATTGAAGACTATATCCTTGAATGACCACAAATGTTTGCACATTTTTGAGCAATGCATCCAGCAGTTATTGCCATAATTGGACTGACTGACACCTCTAGAGCTGCTAGTGAAGCTAAAAAGCTCTGCTAGTTAGCCTTCTATGTCCTCTGCCTTCCTATGTCACTAACATTTTTTAAATTAATTCCTGTCCTCTACGACCACGCTTCCGTCTCACTTTTCTTCACACCTTCCCTTCTGTCTTTGCTACCTCCTTTTTTGTCTTCAATCGTGCGCTCTCTTCACAATCTTGTTTCCTACCAGTCCATGCCCCCACCTTCCATAAAACCCACCACTCTGACTTTCTGTCATTCTTCATCACTCTCCTCCCCTTTATCACTGCATCGTCTGTTCTATCCGCATTGTATTTTCAGATCACATCCAGACTCTGGCTTTACACACTAAGTCACTCTATACCTCATCACTCAAAGGAAAGTCAAGGAGAGGGCAGAGAGAGACGGTGAAAGAGCAAAGGCTTGAGAAAAAGGGGAATGAGAGAGAAGAAGCTAAAGGCAACCAAAAGAAACAAGATTGCAAGAAAAAGGAGGGGGGGGGGGGTTTACAGGTCAAAAATTAAAGACAAAGAAAAAAGGTCAAGAAGAAGAGTTGCGGAGTAGAATAAGAAAGAAGAAGATAAAAGAAGAAGCAGAGGGAGAGTCAGGTTAGCAAAATGAAAGAAGCCCTTATGCTAATGATGGGACTAGAGTAAAGACATAGGAGCGAAAGAGAAGATGGAATAGCAGAGAGTTTAAGAGGAAATGGAGACAGGGAGGTGGAGAGTAGTTCAGAGATTTATGGCAGGGTGTTATGGAGCACCGACTGAATAACAGAAGGTGAGACCAGGTGAATTATTCATGAGGATACAGGGCTGTGAGTGTGTGTGACATGTGGGTGACAGGAGCAGGTGAAACACACACACACACACACACACAGACACACACACTTGTGTCTCTAAGACACCCTTAGGCCAGCTCATCTATGAGTATGAGCAAAGACAAGCCATCCACTACCTGTGGATGAAATTATTCCCAAAAAAACCAACAACAACACAAAATCTCAGCAAGACAGCTGTTGTGTGCTCAGACTAAAGAAATATGGGGACATTTTAACAAAATTAAAAACTAATTTGGGATGCATGAAAGTTTTCATCCCTCTAGCTCATGCCCGTGTTGGTGCTTCTCGCAGTACTTGACAACCAGAAGTCAATTTATTCTAATTTAGGTCTTTTAGTTCCACATCTGGTACCTTCACATGGATCATTAGACACTTTATGGAAGTTTGGCTACTGTGCTGCAGGTAGACTGGATGTTCTGCTTTAGAACAAACAGCTTCTTTATTAAAAAGATCATGTAAACACACTAAATTTGTCACACACATTCTCCCACTATGTTAAAATGCTGTTCTTATAATGACCTTTATTCCATGTGGCACAAAATGTGGAATTGCGCCTACACTTCGATTGCCCTAACCAAAATGGAAAACATCACTTTGCCATGTTTAAGGATATGCTGACATTCTTTTTTCCCCCCCACTAAGTAGATATTCTTACTAAGAACCAGATATCTAAAGCCCCATCTAAACTACAAGAGGAGGGGAGTATGGATCTCCCTTATTCTGGAAAAGCAGAAACCTGGCCCCTTTGACATGATACTGAAAACGTAACTGCACACTTTAAATACTACGAAAACAAGAATCAAAAAGCACTTATAATAATTATAGATGCATAATGAGTTGTTAAGTTAAAGACTCTATTTTTACTCAAATGGCTTACAGTGGTTTACCCCACTGCCTACCACTCTCACGCCCACTAGATGTGTGCTTTTAGGCTGTTGGTTGTTCTACCAACTTTTCCAAGTAGATGTCTCACTGTGATCTTGTGTTGATGATATAAAATATCAAATGAATCTATTAAAATCGCTTCAATGACTGGACAGAACCTTCTCAGACACGACTGGTATTGGCACAACCTGAACCTGTGATCACTTAAGTGCTTTGGGAAAGGTGCAAGGTAATGAAAGGCTATCAACCAAATAAAAGCTGTAACCAAGCTTCACAAAAACAATAAAACTGACATAATGTTTCCTTTTCCGGGGTTAAAAAGTGCAAAATTCAAGGTTGCACAATCATAGGAGGAAACAATCCACACAGGTATTGATGATCACAAAGAAAGAAAACACTTCTGGGAGTTACTGTCTCAAACACTCACCGAATTGATGCAGGCCAGCTCCTTGTTGAGCAGCCAGGGCAGGGAGAGTTTCCCCTCTCCTCTGTAGCACGACTGAATCCTCTCTTTAATCTTCTCCTTTATCTGCCTCATTGTGAACAGGCACAAAGCTGACTCCTTCGGCGGCTTGGCTCTGTTCTTCTGTCCCTGCGCAAACACAGTAAATAGAACCTCCTCGTGCTCCTGAATACCAAGCGAACGTGCCAACCGGCTCCCTGGCCGGGCTAAATAAGCATCCTGAACCAGGCGGTACTCCACTCCGTCCTTGGTGCAGCCGATGGGAAACTCAACGTAGGAGTAGAACTTGGGATCGTCAACACACAGACGGACGATCTTAGAGGTGAAGAACTGCTCGCTGGCCGCATCTGGAGAAGTGAGCTGGGTGTCGAGCTGTAGGGTGAGGTAGTACACAAACTGCTCGCTGTTGAAGCCGTAGATGTAGTAAATGTCGAACGCGGGGAACTTTGAGAGCGTGTCTGAGGGAATCTTGAGCTGAGAAGAGACAAACTCATCCTGGTACACGAAGCTGAACATGTCAGCGTTTTCCTCGTTGGACATCAGCTTGCGGCTAGACAGTGTGGGGAAGTACTCGGACTTGCCGTCGATAGGAGTGCCGACAAAGAGCTTCCCTCCGCCTCCAAAAATATCCGGGGAAATCACGACGCCCGACATGGTGCCCGCCTCGGCCACGCTGGATAGATAATGCTCTTTGCGGTGGTGGGGTTCACCCAGCTTGAACAAATCATCCAGACGCAGGAACTGGCATATTCCCTGGGAAGTACTTCCACATGCAATCAAGCGGTTGTGGGCAGCATCGAGTAGAAGGAGTTTATTGACATTAGACGTCTGCACCAGCTCGTGGGGGCAGGACTGTACACCAGGTGGAGGGTAACAGCGAGGGTTGTCTGTGACAGGGCCGGTGACGTGGCTTCGTAGCTTGGTGAGGTTGCTGGAGAGCTTATAGATCCAGTTGACGGCACCCAGGTAGACCTCGCCGGTTTTGTTGTTGACCACCAAATGTGTGAGGCCTCCTTCAGGAGGGGAGAAGGAGAGAAAGGGGGAAGTGGAAGGAGTAGTAGAGGTAGAAGCCATGGAGAGAGGAAGTACAAGGAAGAGGATGGGGAGGATGAGAAGGGGAGGGTTAAGGTGGGAAGACATGGTGGTGAAGAGGGGAGGGGGGTGTGTGTGAATGTGTAATCCTTTACAGGGTCAGTCAACGCCTTAGAGGAGTGTGGGGTGCAAAAGATGCAAAAGAGGAGTTTCCAATGGACTGGCTTCCCCCTTCCTTTATTCCTCCTGTCTCTGCTGTCGTTTCTATAACCTCATCCCCTGATCCTCAGCCTTGTCTGCCACCAGCCCTGAAAAAAAAGGAAAAACAACGAAAACTGTCAATATTTAGTTGTACACTTCCAGAGAACTGCCAACAATGATTCATTTGAATACATCAAAATGACAAGCCACTAAATATTGCTCTGACTCAGACTCTGAGGACCAGATGCTGAAAGCAGAAAGCAAAAAAAAAAAAGCAAAAATACAAATGAGGGCACTATCGGCTTTGTTTTATTGACTTCTCGACTCTTGGCTCGCACCACTCGGTGGAGTGCATCTTTTAAAAGAAGACAGGGGCCGAGCATTGCTCTTCTGCTTATTGATTGTCTGGAGGTATTAAAGGATTCAGCAGACAGGGTGCACTTTCACACACATAAATACATAAACACCTCAAAACCTGTAGATGTGCTCATAAGCAGACATATAGAAAAGGAGGCTTGCTATACATACACAAAAAACTAAACTAAACTAAAACACACGCATACCCAGGGCCAGCCACTGATGTGTGATAGCAGGTAAACACCCATAAATTACAAGCAGGGCTCCGTGAGAGTCCTAAAGTATATTTACTACAGGGAAACAGAGCGGAGAAATACAGGCAGCCTGCCTTCTGAAAAAGAAAGGGGGAGGGAGAAACTGGTCAAAGCAGATAAAGCAGAAGAGACAGTGAGAGGGAGAGAAGTGAAAGCTATTTGGCTTCATACCAGTGAAGTGGAGATGACTGGAAAGATTGCTATAAATGAAAACTAGGGAAAAGAGTAAGGAAAGAGAAAAGGTGATGGATCATTCATCTATTTTCCATTACTTTCATTTTATATTCACTTATATGGTTTAGGGTCAAGGGACGCTTGAGATTATCCCAAAATGCACTTTGCACTGGAGCCTACCAAGGTGACACTGGACAGGGCCAGAGACACAGCACGTCATAGATAGGGTGCTCCTGCAAGCTGCACCAAATCAACCAAATCAATTTCATGAAGGTGAAACTAATTTCGTTGATCTGAAGGTGAAGCGTTTTTCTACTATGCATTCCAACCAAAAAGAATTTGGCATATAAGGGCTAATTCATTTGGCTATAGGCAACCCTCTTCTTGCTATGTGAATAAAAAGCCTTTTATTTGGGCAAAAAGTATACACGTCTACAAGTTAACAAACCCCGAAGCCACCATTTTAGAGCTTTCTTCTTTTTCTCTGTGTAACTTCACTGGAAATGATTGGTGCGGTTCAAGAAGGGATACGCTTGTACTGCTTGACAGCACTGCAGCGTCAGCTTACTGCCAGTTTTGTCATAGTGGTCAAACGGGATACTGTAAAAATAAATAAATAAATAAAATCCATGTTGCCCCAGCAACACTGTGCTCATACAAAATATAAGTGACATATCAAAACCCTGCAAACCCTTGTTCCAAAAGGAAAAGTTAAAATGTTCTATCAAAAAAAACCCAACCCCAAAACAAACCCCAACATGTTTTCAGCCTGTTAGAAAAATCAATTTGGTCTCTATAGATAATTTCCCTATTCCTTCACATTGTACAGGGCTAAATTTTAATGTAATTGATCAGTTTAAAATGTATTAAGGTAGCTCAAAATGTTTTGAATGAATTCTGATAAAACTTTGTGGGGGTTTAGAGTGGGGTCATGTTAACAATCCATTCAAATTTGCCTTACATCCAAGAAAGTTCCTCAAGGTCGACTTAATAAGTTAAAATTTGACAAACAGCCAAAAAAAGTGTCATGTGTATTTTCAACACAACACATCCATTATTTTTATTACTACTTTTTTGGTAGCTATCTTATTAAAATCACAGTAGCTGTGTCCCAAAACCTAGGCCGCATCCTTCGGAGGACCCGGCCTTCGCGGTCTACGTGGGCCGGGTCCTTCGAAGAGCGAAAAGGCCAGAAGTGCGAGGCTGTGAAATGGGACGGTCTAGCCTTCAGATTTGCGTCACCAGCTGTCTTGGTGGAGTTTAATAAACTCAGCCGTCTGCTCCTCGCATGTAAAATATAACAGGACATTGGAGTAAATTCTCTACCATCTCACACTTCTGTTTAATCAGTTTTCTGTTTGACGTTTATTCAGCTGTGTAACTTTATTCTCAGCCAAACCGATTTACTCAGGAACAAATAAACACTGAAAAAGGCCAAACAATAACATTTTTAAGTTATCTAAGTGACTTATATATCATAAACTGAGTAGCGTTACACAGCTACATTCTCGCCTGAAAATATGTTAAAAGTTTATTTTGTGACCCAGAAAGAGTAATATTAAAACTAAGTAGCTGCTGCCTAGGGCTGTTCACGGTAATACCGGTATAACGTTAGGTAATGATAAGAAAATGAAATATCGCGATAGAATATGGGTAAAACGCGCATGCGCAGTGCCTTTGTTTTCATACGCTCATGGCGGAAAAAGCGTGGCGGCGACGGAGAATGAGAAGGGCGAAAGTGGATCATTGAATGAAACAGATGAACCAGAATTGTGGATATTATACATGGTTATGTCCAGGATATGTCGGTCAGTTTCCACTGGAAATGCCTTTTGATTAAACTGTCAGCAAGGAATTTACATTTGCACATAAAAAACAGCTGCTTGTCTAAGTGAAAATACATTGTTGGGGTTTTTTGCACTAATAAAGTTGTGGAGTTGTAAAGTATTTTGTCTCGCGTCAATTTCAAATATATATCGTGATAAATATTTTTGGCCATATTGCCCTGCCCTAATGGTGTCAATCTGTTCTAAAGAAGAGACGTGATTAGTCAGATCCAATGAAACATTTGTGTGTGTGAAGAGCATCATGATAGCATGACTATTTGTTTCGGCAGAGGTTAACATGAAACATTGCTCCGAGCAGACACCATCTCCATCTCTCCATCTGTATGATGCCAGTTTGATGGATAGCTCTAACCTGCAGCTGCCAGAGACACAAGAGGGTGAAGGGCTGAACAGGCCTGGTGCACAGATGCAACGGCAGGGCTCAGTTGCAAATACACACACACACACACACACACACACACACACACACGCATACAGAGACTGAGATCCGAGGCTATCAGCACTTAGCAGGTACTAAGAAACTCAGGGGACAACAAGTATGCATGTGTGTGTGTGTGTGTGTGTGTGTGTGTGTGTGTGTGCGCGGGCACTCCTTATGTGTTTCTTCTGGCAAAAAGCTATGGGCCCCTGATTAGTTCACATGGGCAAAAACAAGGAAATGACTACAGGCAGACCTAAATCCTGTTTAACAAAAAAAAGAAAGAAAACTATATCACAAACTACACCCAAAACAACATGAGTTTAACAAGCAACTGACAGGTTGGCGCCGTCAGGGAACTGTGTAAGAAAAGAATGCAGTGGGAAAATGCCTGCATATATGGTAATTGACAGAATTTTCTGTAACAGAGTCCAAGTGTAAGAGTGTCACATGTTGTGGCACAACACAGAGAGAAAAAGTCGTAGAAAAGACAAAAAAAAGAGAAAAAAAACACTAACAGCCAACATTTTGTGCTTTTGAGCTGAATCACTAACACATTTGTAGTGGTCACTCAGTGCCAAAAGATACTGCTGACAGAGGAAAATAAGCAGAGGGTACCACACCACCTATCTCACACTATCTCCAGAAGCATGATCCTCCCCCCTTAAATGAATGCTGTATGTGTCTTCACCTGCACAACATACAGCCGGGAGCCCCACTCCTGAAAGATGTTTGTGCAACCTAATGAAAACAAGAAGGAAATATGGCAAAAATAAAAGACTAAGTGATTAAATCACAGCCATTCTGACTTACTACCCCCTGCTTCTCATAGTGCTTTAAGGCAAAACTGACTTCATATGTGACTGAAATAACACACGAAGAAAAAAAATGTAGTGTTAGAGATCTTTCAAAAAACAAGGTGTTAACATTTTGCATTCACTTCCACAAAACATTACATTTACATTTAAGCCTCTAAAGAGTTCTTCTTTACTGTCACTTGTGCAGATCTCTAGAAAACCACGCGCGATTGCATTTTCCAGACAAACTCATACAGCCAATCGTCACCTTATTTTCTCAGGAAAAAGAAAGAAGAAGTGGAATTGATGGTGCAACTTGATTTAGCATTTTTTAGCAAAAGTTATCGAGTTTTTAACTGTAATGACTGCTTCCTTTAAGACGGGTAGGTGTTCACTGAAATCTGATAGCACTTTACATATGAAGCTAAAGACAGTTAGCGTAACATAAGACTGG
This sequence comes from Etia nguti, assembly GCA_015106755.1. Classification (NCBI taxonomy): domain Eukaryota; kingdom Metazoa; phylum Chordata; class Actinopteri; order Cichliformes; family Cichlidae; genus Etia; species Etia nguti. The sequence goes on along the minus strand of VUQG01045450.1, from coordinate 45,712 downwards.
GAATCGTTTAGCCTTGGCTCCAACTCAAGCTTTTTAACTTGTCTGCTTGTTTTCACACAAACTGAAGATAAGGTGCTGTCCTCCTTCGGCACATGTTCGGAGACGGGACCTCCCGTCTCACTCCGCATTGTCTCACCAACAGCTTTCCCCTCTGCCTCCCAGTCCGCCCCGTTGCCTCTGCCCCCGTCCACTTTGCTCCTCGTGCCTCACAACAACTGTGCAGTGCCAAAGGTCGCATGACTGAAAAATACCTCGGCGTACACAAGCTGTCTGCAGGTAGATAGGTATAAATTCCTGGGAATAATGAATGGCTCACAAAAGTGTTGGAAAGAAGCTGTTTTTTTTATCTATGTATTTTTATGTAATCACAACCCCAACCACTCAAAGGGGTTAAAAGCAAGCTCCTGGGAATGCTAAAATTGTAACAGCCTGAGGAAAAGTGTGGACAGATGCTGAAGTGTGAAAAAACACGCAGAATGCTTCTGTCCGTTCACTCCGCTGATGCATGTGTGTGGCTTGACCTCCTGTGGGGGTTAAGACCTTGGTAAACTGACACGATTTGTGATGTAGCACCTTCACGGGTATTTCGTTCATTTATGAACCCAAAAGACGTGACGCGTGTGTCTTTGGGGGATTATTCAGCTCTTATCTCTGGGCTTATAGAACACTCATAGGAAAATAAGCCTTTTAAAACACTTCACAGAGATCACCCCTACAATCTGTCAGTCATCTCACAGAAAACTGTAACTATTAAGCAAAAAAATTTAACACAGACACTCACAATATGTACCCAGCTTTCAGGAGCAAGACCGGAAATGCCAATTTGACTTCTGGAGATGACTTCATACGACAGAAAAGGTTTAGCACAAGCACTGCCATGGCGAAACCAAGCTTTTTTTAATTTCCCCCCTCACTTCTCCGTCTGCAGCTCTGGCAGACACAGCACCTCAGACAGAAATGAGTCATTTTCTGTGGTAAAACCCAGCCCTGGTGAGCTTTAACAACAGTCACGATTAACACACACGTAGCAGGGATTCAATTTTAGGGTGCTCCCATACTTCTACACTGCACTTGAGTATATTTGGATCCCGAGGACAGTTAAAATGATAACACCTGCTATTGTTAATATTAGGTGTGAAATCTACAGTAGTTGTCCAACATGCCACTGACAAAGATACTGACAATAAAATGCCTGCAAGTTAGACAAAAGCGTCGCAAATCGGCAAGAAAGAAGGAAAAACAATACGAAAGTGTGTCGAGTGTCACAGCGTGAAGTAATACTTAAGCTTTAAAAAGCTTTAGCAATCGGGTTGAGGCGTTTACTGTGAAAAGTGTGTCTAATGCTGTGCTTCTGGCATGGTCCACATAAGAATGAAATAAAGTTCATGCCCCACGTACCACAATTATTATCTTTCATTTAATCATTAACAATAAACCAGAACATCAGGGATGCAGTAGCTCATCTGGCCCATGTTACATCACAATTCACATGTTACTGTAACGTGTGAAGCACACAAAGAAAGTGCTAAGTTTTGCTGTCACAGGTTTGCTGTATAAACAACTGAGATTTCTATCACATAGTCGTAGTATTATGACTATGTGATAGTAATAACCATGACCGTTAAAGGCATGAAAATATATGAACGCATCAGCATGTCACAACACTGACACTGCTACAGGCTACATTTCCAGCCCAGTCTTCCTCCATCTCCAAGTGGTTTGCTGCGGGCACGGCAATGGTGATGGGGAAGCCCCAACCGTGCTTTCCATGCGTGATTATGATGAGTACGATCATGATGATATCCATCTAACAGAAAACAAAACAACGCATATTTCAAGCTATCCCATCACTGGGTGTTTCATCAAGTTCTTTCATTATCATTTTGTGTGAAGTTTATCAGCGTCGAGAATCTAGTGTTAACAAATTCGCTAATCGGCTTGAATTGAGTGATTATGAGTTTAAAGTCATCGCTCGTTTTTGTTCACTCTCACTGCTCTCACACGCCCGTTCCTGGACATAGCAGGGGGATTCCTGCAGTGAAAAAGCATTAAAATGCTACTGCATGCTCCCTGTGCAGAACCACGTACCCGGGGTGTGGTTCGTATTAGTAGCTAGCTGGTAAAGACAGTGGAGCATTTAAGAGCCAAATATTCTTCATAAATGTTAGTGGCTTAATTAAGGACCAAAAATGTCCCAAATGTTGGACCATTTACCAGATGGCCAGAAACACAACGTATTTATGTCAACATTAAATCAAGCACCATGTCAACGTTGCATTCACAGCTTATTTCTGTAATGAAAAAAATACTAAAAATATTTCGGTTTTGCACATTTTGGTAAAATTGGGACTAGACTGGCCTTCAGTGTCAGCAATGACTAGTCTAACTTTAAACATGTCCACCTTGCTATGAATGTCCTTTTCTGTGTGAAGCAGAAAGTGGGTGGCTTCAAGGTGGTCAGACAGTGTTTGTTAGGGGAAATGGACTGTTGCTAGTTTACTGTGAGTCATTGAAGGTAAAAATAGTTCTTTTTAAAAATAATTTCTTCCACTTTCATTTTTCATATTTCATGTCTCTACCCACCGGTTCTGTGAATGTCTGTCCTCCACGATGTGCCCACAAGATGCATCTTTCTCACTTTGAGCTGACATGCATCTTTGATTAGTAACCAATAACACCTTTACTGCTTTTAGAAGACACACCAGCTTTACCGGACTCTGTACATCTTCCACCTGCACCTCACATGGTTGCCATATGCTGCACAGACAGCAGTCAGTACCAGGAAAGACTGTTACACATCTGTCGCATGTTCAGGCAAAAGTATATGAGACTAAGACATGTGGGTGGGCTTTGTGGTTTTGCAGGCTCGGGGCAGCATCTTTGAACTTTTCTTTGACATCACAGTGCTTCAAGAAATATGCTTCTTTGTCTTGTTTATCCAGTAACTGCAGCATCCTGCCAGCTTCGCTTTTTTTTTTGTGACATCAGTAAACTCTGCGCGCACTCCGGATGCATGAGTTTGTCATCATCTAAATGAACTTCATGTGACACTGTGGTAGAGTTACTGACAATAAATGCCAGAAGAAGGCTTTTGAATTAAATGATGACCTTTAATCATTTACAGTTTACTCTAAATAATTGCAGTTAATCACTAAAAGTTAATCTTCCTTAGTTTTTAATGTGGACTTGGTGACAGAGCATTTGGAGTGGATACAGTAGTTGCTTTGCATTGTCAGAAAATAATGGACAATATCAAAAAGACGGCAATAAATTAAGTATTTTTTCCAGAGACAATCCAAAAAATTCGGCTTAAAAGGTGGAAAATCCTGTTTTGAGAAGCTGATGCATTTATTTGAACAATAACTTAAGTGATCCATTACCAAAATTATCAATCAACATTTTTTTGTTCCAGGACTTACGTCAGATTTTGCTTTCTCTTCCTACATTTTTAGCTGCTTATGCTCAAGCCTAAAAAGGTAAACCCTCCAAGCAAAACACGTGTCACCCATCACTGCAGCTGGCTTTCCTGCAAGAAGTGAGGCAAATGAAAGCGAAGACTATCATACATCAGGAAAACAGATACTGTATGCATGACACTATTGATCCAAGCTTGCGTAGGTTCATCCGATCTTTGATGCAGTAGTTGGTGTTGACTATTTTTTTCCCACATGCACATATTTGTCTTGTTCTGAAGGTCAAATGCACACAGATCATGCACCTGTATGAAACAGACGCAAAGATTTAAACCTCCTCCTCCTTTTTATTCTTTTTTTTCCATGCTCTGTATGATTACTTCCATTAAATTTAAGAAGAACTAAGCAGCTTAATGAATGCCTCAGTGGATCATCTGTATCAAAGGCTGTATATATGATTCATAGATCACTACTACAAAGACCAGCAAGACATATATATTATGTGGGAGATGAAGGAGACATAGAGGAGGGGATGTGCTGCATATAGGCCTTTTTGAGTTCAGATGTGGTTACCCTGTAGTCTAGCGATGCACCAATCTGTTATTAGGATAAGAGAATACTACAGAATACTATACTATCAGTATCAGCGACAGTGACACCATCTATTAAATTCAGTTCTTTGTTGTTCTTTGTTTACAACACCACACAGCACCAGGTTTTAGCTGGAGAGCTAACATGGCGTGGAGGAGGCGAACAGAAAAAAGTCAGCAGGTTGGACACAATTCACACTCGCTACCCCGACTGTTTGCTGTCGCCTTCTTTCTGTCGCTCATGCTTTGTTCAGCTGGTGGTACTCTCATTGCATTCACAAAACTTGTTGGAAACTCAAGTTATTCTTTCTTGTCACCCGTTTCTTGTCAACACCACTCCACACTAGATGTTTGCATGCATGCATGCATTAATTTCACCCTATTTTCACTTTGCGAGTGAGACTCAAAACAGGACAAAGTGAAAATGTATTGACGATAAATGACATCAGCGTGCGGTAACGATGCTCACACTGAGTTGTTTTACGACAAATGCCAATTTAGAAAATATATACTCTTGGATGTATTGGTGTAATATATTTGATCTTTATTTTATTTAAATGGGTTACTGCAAACATGCAAAAATCTGAACGTGCCAGAGTCATTTTATCTGTAGTGTAGGGCATGGAAATAGCTCTTGTCACCGCAGTCCGTGACAAACTGATGCCATCTACAAAAAGCCTGAACACATAAATAAAAGCATAAAGGCAATAGAAGATATAAATCAATCTTACGTAACACTTACAAATCACATGAAAAAAGACAAAGGTCCATGAAGAGTATTGCAAAAACAAAAGGGAATTAATAAATCATTGTTTTAGACATTACTTCAGATTAGGACAGCATCCTTGATTATCAAATATCTACTGTTTTATGCGTTTGCGGAAGTAATGGCAATGGCAGTTTAGTTCATATAGCATTATACGGAAACTCAGCGTGCTTAATGCAGAGTAGGTTTCACGATGTCTTAAGCAGTGAAAAACATAAAATCAGACTTAAAACACACACACACAGCTATGGAGTGGAATTGAAATGAGGTATATTCCTAAGCTCTGTGGGTATATGCTTCTTTGTAAGAAAGTAATAAATGCACAAAACGTTACTTCAGAATCTTCTCTGGAAAATGTTCTGGTGGATGCAGATCTGTTGTAATTTTGTTTGATTCCAAGCGAGAGGAAGACAGTTTATTCATTAGTAAATTGATCATGTCAGTGCTCTGTGTGCCTCATTGATGAAATGGTTAACAGATTTAAAAGATCTCTGTGTCCTTGGTTTGAGACTAAGAAGAGACATAAGTCCAGCCTCAGGGGGTCATAAGCTAAGGTACTCTCAATGCTGGTCCCAGGACAAACAGGAGGATTGTGTCAGCGAGGGCAAAAACTGTGCTAAGAAGAACATTCACCATGGCAACCACTTGAGAAATAAGGGAGCAACCAAAAGTACCACATCACATCAGCATTATGTGTAACGGAATACTCAAGGATAGGATATCGGGACGTATATCAGAATTGGATAAGAAGTTGGATCACTGTGTCTTTCTCTACTCATATGATGGATCTTTCATGCTTTCAAGCATTTCTTGCATGCTACGTTTGGCATTACATCCACCAAATTTCCAGCAAGAGTATTAACTGAAAGCTGTGCAAATGAAAGAGAACTTGTTTAGAACGAGCAGTTCACCCAAGTTTAAGTATTGGTTGCCACAGCAACAATTACATCTTTTTTTCTAAATGTTTGCAGTAAACAGCTGAAATACTACCGCACAGTTGCAACAGTACTCTGAGCTAAATGCTACCTTAACTAACAATTTCCTCTTCTCTAAATATAGCCATGTTGTGCCGTATGCATCATTCTTATTTGAGTTTTCAGCATGCAAATCAGCATTCACACTGTGAATCTGACTGCTGCTGAAGCATGAGATACACCACATACATTTTCTGTTGGCAAACCACGCATTTTCACTTCCTCTATGGTGGCTGCTGCAGTGGCATGTGGGGTCACTGGAACCAATATCACTGTGTGAATGTTTGCAAAAAAATGTAAGCATCTCATAAGCAAACTAATTTCAATCCAAGTTGCACAAAAACATTTCAGCTGTTGCACACACTGTTGCACCAGCTCTGAAGGCAACTGATTCACATTCAGGCTAGTTGCATGAGATTTGTGTATTGTAGTCCTGGAGATGGGCACTTTTGTTCAACGACCAAGGCAGGAAACACGAGACAAAATAAAGGAGCATTACAACAAACATAGTTCTTCAGCTGCGATAAAAGAGGCTTCATTTGAACTATATGTGACATGTGTTTGATCACTAATCCAGTGGCTGCCACTTAGACATAATTCTACTTAACTGCAGGTGTAAATACACACAACACTGTCACTTTGGAGACACACAGCTGTATCCTGTGAAGCTGCAGGTAACTAAGAATCTCAAACCACTGGGAAGAATAAACATAACTTCAGGTCCAGCTAGTTTCATCATATCTGTATTTTTCTGTTAGACGTCTTTAATAACAACTAACAGAAAAAAACATCTATGAAATTTAAGCTATCATTCCAATACAGAAAAAGCCGCTTTGTGTCATAAAACCTGGCTCTGAGGCGTCCCCTTATTTGGCATGAGATTTGTTTTCACAGAACAGGAAACAAAGGCCTGCATGTGGTGTTTTCATCACAAAGGTCAAAATTATCAAGAAAATGTAAAACGAGAAAGAAAACTATTCTTGAGCTGAGACTGTTTTACAGCCTCCACCTTGCCTCCTTAAGAAACTACAAGCGTTGATGAAGGCTGTGAAATCCAGCTGAAAGCACTGGAAAATATCCAGAAAGCGAACACAGACGTGAGGCTATTTTATCCCACAAGTACAAGTGCTTTGTGTCATTGGTATAAACTAGAAAATATGAACATAGCCATCCATCCTCTTCCACTTATCCTTATCAGAGTGAAGTGGCTGGAGTCTATCCCAGTTACCAGAGGGCGAGAGGACAGATCGGCCATCTGTCACAGGGCTAACAACATATCTTAGCCAATGCAAAAAAAATGTATTCAATTTGACCTCTGTTTATTGACTGTTTTATTTTATAGTCAATGAACTTGGGTCATATTGAATAAATATAAGTAGTAAGTATTTTTTGTAAATTATGGTCATGCAGTGTAAAGGATTATCTGTGGTACAAAACCACATGCTCATTGGCTAACGAGTTCTCAATCACATGTCATTATCCAATTATCATGCGGTTTATTAGTCAAACTTGCTCTTTCTTGACAGATGCGTAGGTTGGGGTTTTTTTTG
>VUQG01045450.1:26962-37733 GCA_015106755.1 Etia nguti | reverse complement strand
GAGCACATCTACTGCGGGTGTGGTGCCTGTTATCGGACCTTGAGTTAGCAACATCCCCCAAGAACCCGAAGAGTAGAGTCCTGGCCCTAGCCCTGCCAGTGTAGCAGAAATGATGACGGATGATGATGGCAGCAGCCGCCGTTCTTCTCTGGGTGAATAGCTTAATGTTGTTCGTGTGTAATTTACGTTTAGTAGGCTAATCACGTTATTAAATTAATGTAAGGTGAACTAGCAAACAACGTCGTAGTTACATGCGGCTGTCTTCTTGTTTGATGGCAGATACTCCCTTCACCCTGGGCAAAAAGGCTAAAATGACCAAAGAAAAAGTGGAAAACAGCTAAACTGAGAGGTTTTTGGACAAAGTTTGTGTTTTTTCCATTGTTTAAGCACTGCTTCCAGCCAAGAGTGATACCATATATGCCCTATAGCTGCAGGAAAGGCTAACATTGTTTTGTTTTTTTGTTTTGTTGTTTGTTTTTTTTTTACAAAAAAACAGCTAAAAATGAGAGGTTTTTGGACAAAGTTTATGTTCTCCAAGCACCTGTTCGAGCACCGTTTAAGCACCGGCACCGTTTCAATAGCACCGGTTTAGCACCGGTATCGGATAAAACCTAAACGATACCCATCCCTACCGGTAACACATTTAGGAGTAACTAAGTTGCCAAAGGGTTTTAGCATGTCCTCCACTTAAACATTTCTGATTTGTTTTGTGATCTGGAATCGAGAAAATGAGTTTTCCATCACCGAGCAGCAGCAGAATGACTAGGAGCTAGTGGAGATGCCAAAGGTGGTGTTTGGGAAGAAGAATGACACAGAGAGGAAGCTGTAAACATACCCAAAGTGGAAGCCTCGGGGAAATTTATTGTGGAAATCAATATTTTGAGAGGGGAATGAGAGGTGCGCTTTATTGCCAGTGGTAGAATTCTATTCCTTTCTTCATAGTGTAGACTGCAAAATATTGCACAACATTTAAATTACAAAAATAAAAGCATGAAATCAAAATTTCAAATCGCTGCCACGAGATGAGCGTTTCTGGGAAACTCGGTGCTAAAAATACAAACACTATTTGAGTCTTTATTCCTGCAGACCTCTCTGTGACTCGGATGGCAGCTTTTCGCTTTCTGCTGTCTGCCTCTGGATAAAAAGAGAGAAGGAGCGAGAGGAAAAAGAGCGAGCCATGACTCATTCACATTATCCTCTGAAGTGGAAATCCTGACAACGTAATCACACATACGAAAACACACACACACACACACACACACACACTCACAGAGTATACGCATGCAGGGGGAGCCCAGGAGCCCATTTGGAGTGCCACCATGTGTGATGTGCTTTGAGCAGCAGTCAGTCTGTAGAGCCTCAGATTCAACTCTTGAATATTCTATTCGGACATGCGCCCCTAACGACACCTCCAACTCCGAGTGGAAAATTACTCCCAGACAGATGGTTGCACATTATTGCAGTGGTGGGAGTGTTTTATAGCATAAATGTGTGTGTTCATCATCTGATGGGTGTTTTACGGAGCCCCCTTAAAGTCACGATAAGACTTCTTAGAGGGCTGTTTTTGCTTTACCTCGCCACACTTTTGCTTACAGCGAGAGGAGGCTGTGGCCGCGCCACCTTATTTCGAAAGAAGACTAGAAGAGTTGATTCACCATTCACCATCACCGCCTGTGATTGTGACAGCACACACGGGATGACATAGCTGTCACTGTGACTGTGGCTTGCTTCTGTTGTTATGATCTTGGCTGTGACACATTTGTTTTTAGCTTGTGCAACACTGACTACATGCAGCACTTGTGTGTGCGTGTGCAGTAATGGTCATGCTGCTGCACTTTGAACCCTTGTGGCAAGTCAGGAATACAGTTGTCAGGAAATGGTAACACATAGAAGTAGAAACTGTAATTCCAGCTAAAGGTACCGTTATAGTGCACCAGTTTAAATGGTTAGTGATCACTAAATTCATCAGTTCCTTTCCTGTACTTTCTGCTGAGTTTTTCCCTTAACTGGCAGTCACCAGCACATCATGAATCAGAAGTAATATGAATCACTTTGCAAAAGAGAACCAAGCATCAAACTACAAGGCTGAAAAATGGAACAACTGCGAAAGTGCCAGAAACTGCAATTTCTCTAATGGCCACTTGAAGGGGTCTCCAAGAGTGAGCAGCTCTGTAAGTAAAAATGCTAAACTTTACAGCATTAAAAAGGATTTTGCACCCTGGTGCCCACGAGATATTGAAGCTGTCTAATAATGATGTGTACCTTAACATAAGGTTTTCACAAGCGTAAAGTACTGCAATGCAGTACCAAAAACTGCAGTTGTTCCAACAGCTACTTGAGGCTCATCTCAGTCCACCTCTCAGACTCTGTAAAAATGTCCAACTTAATATTAAATAGCATATTAATTGCCCTGTACATGTCATGTACTTGTCATGCCGCCTTGCGTTTCATACCTCGGCCTGTTGACTGTGTTTGTGGTGCCAGTGCCTTTAAGAGCATTAAAATGCAATTAGCTGACAAATAATAACACTCAGAGAACTTGGATATGTAATATTGTAGCATTTTATTTATCTGTTACCAGGCACTAATTAGCAGGTATGTGTGTCTGTTCACCTGCAGGGTTAAGAGATGTCGCTAGCTAAACTAGCTTGCTGGCTTTAGCAGTAACTGAGCACTTCACCTTCGTATCCAAATATGCTCACTACTGGCTATGAAAAGACAATATGGTGTCACCCAGAGGACTAACACTGAGGCATCAAAATGTGGAGTCAGGACTAATTGGCAGTGACCATTTTATATACAGTTTGTGGACAGAATGCCAAAGTGTTGTGAGGTAATGTAAACCTTAGTAGCCTACTCCACAAAAATAATGAAACTTGACCTTTCAGGGGCTCCATAGTTACACGGTGAAAGTGGTTTGTTCCTTGTCTCCATAGTTACATAAAGATTAGTGATAGTTTGACGTTTTAAGAAGCCATCTTGAATGAGCTAAATCAGAAAAAAGTGAGTCTTTCAATATTCTTTAAACAGTGTTAATGACTGTGCTAAATGCGCATGAGCGGCTCTGCTGTGATGCTTCACAATTACTTCAGAAGGAATTGAAGAAGGGCAAGGGTGTAATTGTCACTAGCGTGTCCTTATCTATTTATTCATGTTGTTTGTTTGTTATTTTCTTTTGTTTGTAAGGATATTTATTTCCCCATGTTCCCTGTGCTTCTCTCTGTTTACCTAAGGGTTCAGATAACGGATGCACTGCTTGTTAAAAAAAGAAGTGTGTGCTAATCCTCAAATGAGCTCATTCATTTATCAAATGAGTTGTGCTTGCAGTGGTATAATCACTGTAATACATGAGCTCAGAAAGGGCAAAGCCGAGTTAGTTGCTTTGTTACATGATTAAGGGGATTTAGAAATAAAAGACTGAGAAAAAAACTATAAAGTAACAATAAAATGCATCGATACTAAGGCAGAATGGATGCTTGTTTTCATGTTGATTATACTAAATTCTGACCCTACCATCTGAATTTCGCAGCAGAAATTGAGACTCAAAACTGACCCTCACTTTATATTTTCTTTTAATTGGACCCTTCCCTGTAAACCCTAGACATGTTTGTTTGGGAAAATCCCAGTGGATCAGCAGTTTCTGAAACACTGAGAGTAGCCTATTTGGCACCAACAGTCGCTGCACATTTAAAGTCCCTTAAATAACCCTGTTGTGATGCTTAGTTTGAACTTTGGTTGATCAGATATTTGCATTAATGGGCACATAAACAGGTGTAGTTGTCGTTGAGTGTATATTTTCGTTTTTTACTTGCAGTTCATCCAATTTATTTGCTTTAAAATCTTTGGAAATAAATGTACTGGATTTTATTTAGTGTCGACAACACAAACACAGGCCTGGGGAGGATTTGTATCGCTGCACTATTTGACATTTCCTCCAAAATTAGTCAATGTTGGATTGATTTATAGATTACAGTGCATGTTTTCATTATAACTAAATAGGACTGAGTTATTCATGTGAACGTCAGTAATACAATATAATTGCACTTTTTAGTTTGCTTGTTTCAGTGAAAACATACAGTTTTTTCATTGCTGTCTTTTGGAATCAGACAATTTCTAAAGTTTTTAAGCAACAGCACCTACCAGTAATGCTTATATAGTTATTTACTTTATTTTAAAAAGGGACTATGACCAATACTTTTGTTGTGTCATTTAACAGTAAAGTCTCATTTTTATCATTCTCAATTTTACGTGCCGGCTGATGCAGATTAAAAAGCAGCCCGTTCAAAATCCATTAAACTGACACTTTAGTTTTCAATTAGCAAGAATACCTTCAATGATCTAAAAAAGAATTAAAAGCACACAATTCATTAGTAAAAATAATTTTTCAGTCGTGTGCGATCTAATAATGTTGGTTAGCCTAATCAGTGCAGCTCAGCTGTGAGTGCAGACTAGATTTAGGCTGGTGTCTAGGCGTGTGTCAACAAAGATGCTGCCAAATAGCAGATTTTTGTGTTGTGGAAAATTGAATGGTGGCATTTGTGGAGACATAAAAATATCTGAGTCAAGTTTTAAAATCTCTTTGTAATAGACAGACGTGCTGATCAGAGACACAGAGCTTGTGTTCACCTTTAACAGACCACAGGATATTTTCTTGTTATGTTGAACAGGGTTAATCGTTGTAACCGGAGGTGTTTTATACCTAAAGGAGTAGCTTCAGTCATTAACGAGGCTTTGCTGAAGGATTATGGATGGACTCGTTTCCTCCCTGTAAATATCTCAGCTGGATTGTTGTGGTCATGTAGAAATGGTCACTGGGGAGGCCAGTGTAGTCACACCATGGACGGACAACAAAACAAGCAAACAGACATGTAATTGATTTGTGTGTCTGTGGATTATGTGAGGAAACTCAAACAGAAATCTGACCTGAAACCAGTAATTTGACATACTCGAGTTCAAATAACCGCTCCAGGCGTCAGAATGACAACAAATCATTATGTGTGCTACATTTGCAGTAAATGCTCTGACATAAGTGAGGCTACAATTTTCAAATGAGCGACAGAGTGAGCGGAGAAGTAAACAGGAAGGACCGCCGGGATACCAAGAGGTTGTTTTTTGCTTTGCTTTTACAGCAAACGTAAGAGTGAGACAGAGAGAAAAATGTCATTGATTGTGTTGATAGGTTCACATGACAGAAAGACAGAAACAGAGAGAGAAGTGAGCTGAAAGAAACAAAACTGTGACGGCAACGCTGGTACTGGAAAGCAGCTCGCAGCCTTGATACTCTTAAGCTGTCGATGGTTTCAGGGCTTTTTCTTAGAGCCTTTAAAAGTCTGCCACAAGCCCTGGGATTGAAAGGATGATGGGAAACATTATCCATATCTTTCATGCCCTTTGTGCAGCTGGGGCATGTCACATGGATTAGAGTGATTGGGAAGAAGATTTCTATTCATGCAGAGCTCTGTACAGGCTGATTTAACCTAAGTGACAAGTTAGTGATCCTGTGTGTCCTGTTCTGCTCTCTGACCTCTTCTTCTCTCCTCTCTAGGCCATTAGGTGCAACTATCCTCAGCATCCTTGATCTTGATCCTGATTTCTTAGTTTTTTGCATATTTGTAACACTTACATGTTCCAGATACTCAAAAAAAAAAAAAATGTTTTGTATTAGACAAAAATATACCAGAGTAAATATAAAACACAATTTTCAAATGATGATTTATTAAGGGAAAAAAAGCTCCAAACATGCCTGACCCTACGTGAAAAGGTAATTGCCCTCCTTACTTACTCCACACTGCAGGCCTCACCTGTCTCAGTTAAGACTTGAGCAAAAATGGCCATGGGAGAGTTCCAAGGTAAAAACCACTGCTGACCAAAGAGAACATAAAGGCTCGCCTCACATCTGCCAAGAAAACATTTTGATCCCCAAGACTTCTTGAAAACTGTGGAGTTGATGAAAAAAAGTTGAACTTTTTGAAAGGTTTGTGTCTTGTTAAATCTGACATAGAACTAACATAACATTTCTTTAAAAGTACATCAAAGCATCAGTCAAACATGGTGGTGGTAGTGTGATGGTCTGGGGCTGCTTTGCTGCTTCAGGACGACTTGCAGTAATTTGTGGAACTATGAATTCTGCTCTCTACCAGAAAATCCTGAAGCAGTATGGCCGATCATCACTTCATGCTCTGAAGCTCACGCACACTTGGGTCATGCAGCGGGGACAGTGATCCAAAGCAGACCAGCAGATCCTCTGAATGTCTCAAAAAACTAAAGGAAGACTTGATCCGATTGAGATGCTTTGGTATGACCATAAACAGGCCATTCATGCTCAAAAACCCTCCAGTGTGGCTGAATTAAAACAATTCTGCAAAGAAGAGTGGGTCAAAATTTCTCCACAGCGAAGCGAAACACTCATTGCCAGTTACTTCAAACGGCTGATTGTAGTTCTTGTTACTAGGTTTAGGGAGCAGTTACTTTTCCACACGGGGCAAAGTAGCTTTAGCTAATTAATAAAATCATCATTTAAAAGCTGCATTTTGTAATTACTCGGGTTATCTTTGCCTGTACTGTATATGTTAACTGTGAATATAAGCAGTATGCACAGCACGGTGTCTAATGTGGTATACACAGCACTTTGGATGTTATATTTTGTTGTACTCCTGCACCTCATCAGGACGTTTCGCAGGTTTACTGTAAACACAATGTGAAGCCGGGAACATAAATAGTCAGTGTGTTAGCATGGATTCACTTTCCAAGGCAACTGTGTTTCTAATTATTTTCCATATTGTGTCTCCACAGAAACCTGCTGGATAGGGACACCTTCTCCAAATCAGACCCAAGTAAGACGACGCCTCTCTATCACTCACTAAGAACACGTTTTAGGTTTTTTTTCCACTGCGTCAGTGAAATATAAAGAGGAAACAAAGGGGGACTCCTTGATGATCTCCATGATGTGTCTGTATGCTTTTGAATTTACACAACCCAATTTCCTCAGAAGAATTGTAAGGCAAGAAGAAAGGAAACAAAGATGACAATGTTAGGAATACATGAGGAAAAATTAGAGAAAAATAAGTGGTATCGCTGTAAGGAAATGAAATAAGCAATTAATTTGGAGTTGAACAAAGCTCATTTCTTTTGCTGTGAGTCAATCTGTGTTTGTGTATTTTCTCACTAAATATGTTGTCTTGGCTTGAGGCACGGCTGACTAATACACAAAGCCTGAAAGCTTGAAAGCTTCTCCCTATAGATTCACAGAATGGGCGGCAATTCTCACGCTCCTCTTCCCACAGTTAAAATAAATGTAATAACACTGTCAGGGCTACTGCATAAAGTTGAAGGAGTGGTTCAGTGCTGGCTTGACAAATGTGTCTGCAGACAGTTTAAGCAGGGACTGCATAAAAAAGTACTTGAATATCTTGTTTCTTTTTAAGAAGGCATAGCATATTTACTTCAAGCAGCCATACTTCAATATCACCTTGCATGCCGTCCAATATGAAAACTAAGCTTACGCCAAGAAAAAGATAGATGATGTAGGTCATTTAAAACTGATTTTCCATTGTTCAGTTATTCTTAATAGTACAAAGAGGATTATCTAGGGATACACCAATCCAAATTTTTACAGTTCTGCAGGAAGTTTGACGCCGAAATGTTACTTTTCTAGTTTTCAAAATAAAATGCAGCAAGAAAAGATTTATTGGCAAGATTTTAAATTACTAGAGATGAAAAAAAAAAGACAAATTAAAAGAAATTTATTCACATTATTTGTTTGCATGAGTCACATGAGGAGTTTGCTTGTATGGGTGGGTGCGCATGGGGAGTGAGGGTAGGGTGAGATCGATTTCTCCCTAAAATGAAACGGCGATTGTTGTCATATCATAAAAATAAGATATCACAATGACTATTGTAATGGACCACTAATACACACACACACATAGTCAGCAAGCAAAACAGAGCATGTCAGAACATTCCCACGTGCATGGAATAAAAATGAGTCAAGGTGATGGGGATGGTAGTGATGAGTACAATGATGAAGATGACAGTGATTAGGAGGAGGAAGCATGGGCATTAACCATAAATTTAGTAATGGTTTTATGCTGAGTAGCACCTGTAATTCTGCTGAGCACACTGACTTTAGTCCCCTGATATGAAGCAGCCTGACAGGAGGAAGGAGCAAGGAGGTGAAGGAGAGAGGGAAAACAGAAAATTGAACGACACCTTGGATATGTCACTCGGTGGTAAAAAAAAAAAATGCCTCAAAAATCTAAAGAGCAGTGATCCATACAAGCAAACGAAGGCTCCCTGGTATCAAATTTGTTATCAGTTTAAATCTTTCTGTTCCCCCCAAAAATATCCCCAGTGTGTGTCTGTCAGACGCAAAATCAACATTTTATGTGTCTGCGTGGGTGTTTGTATGTGTACATATCCTCATCAAAGAACATCAAAGGCCTCGAGGAATGAAGTATACGATGAGTGAGCCGCGTAATTTGCTTTTTAGAGAACTCTCTTGTTTCGAGAAATTGCATAATCACCCGAAATGATGTCTTTCACAATCTGAAGCCGGCAAATATAATGCACGTGTTTGAGACTCATGAATAAAGCTAATAGGCGCTTTGATGTTTTTCTTTTTTTAATATATATTTCTAATTCAAGCATTTATGGCTTATCAGTCATATTCTAATGGATGCATGAAATACCATGACATTTGAGTTGTTTTTTTTATTTTATTTGCTTGCTGTCTTATGAAGTAAGGCTCTCCTATTCATCTGTTAGTCAGCCAACCTGTCAAATAGTTAAAAGGTGGTTGTAAATACCAATATAATAATTTTTATTTAGACTGCTTGCCCAATTCTTATGTATTATACATGATTATAAGGTAGACACTGACTAAAATGGCTGGGCAGTTGCTAAGTGAGTGTTAGTGCGGAGTTAATGGTTAAAACTACTGTTATGTGCCTCTTTTTACAGTATGTGTACTCTACACACAAGCCATGGGCAACAGGGAGTGGAGAGAGGTGAGTGCGTGTAATACTGTAGAAACTGAACACACAGTGCAAACCGGGTTTGAAACATTTCCATTTCCATTTTATTAAACTTCTGTCCACTTCACTGTTATCTTTCCATATACACACTATGTAGAAAAGAGACTCCTGTTTGCATAGTTGCTAGAAATGGGCTAAAATTGGTCAAACAAAAACTAAATGATAGGATGAAGTCCTCCTCAAGTGAGTGTGACAGCCTTTATTTACTAAATTAAATGGATGTATTTCCAATAATTGTAGAAACATTTAGTGTCATTTGAAAATTGAAGTGTACCCTCTTTAATTTTAACATTTTAGGCCTCAGTAAATAATAAAAAAATGACCTGATTCTCAGCAGGTTCTAAAATTATTACATACAACCTCATATGAACAACAACACAATATATTATACGTTGTCATTATCTGTGTAACACAAACCAAGTCAGATTGCGAAAGGAAATAAGAAAAGTAATTACAAGGGTAGGTAGCAGCCATGTGCTGCTAATCAGCTGATCATTGACAAGCTTAACTCTGTCTAAGAAAACACAACTTTTTGGCAGTTTGCTGGTCTGGAACATTCAGGTGTGTGTTACCACAATGCCAAGGAGGAAGACACGAGAGGAAACAGCTTTTGCTGCCCGTCATTCTGGGAAAGGTTATAAGGCCATGTCAGAAACAGTGGACAGTGAGAAAGACTATTCACTAGTCTTCCCAGGAGTGGATGCCCCAACAATTTCACCACAAGGCCAGTCATGTAATGCTCTGACATCTCAGACTCCACAGTGCTCGGTTAAAGTTCATAACAGTAAAAGTTACTGTTATCTGTTCTTTATCACAAATGGTCACCTTAGCAGGTAGCTCTGTCTGTACACCAGGTGCCCTTCTTAGCACAACCCCTAAAGGAGAATTGCTACTGTGGTTTGAATTAAACCAGCGACCTTTTGATTATCAAGCAAATGTGCAAACCACTGCTCTATGGAGCTACATTAAACTTCATAAAAGTACAATTAGAAAAAAATTGAACAGGTATGGTTTGTTTAGAAGGAGACATCAAGACTTCAGGATCAATGTCCTTTGGACAGAAAAAACCAAAGTGGAAAAATAGCATCTCAGCACAAATGCCTCAGACCACCGGTCAAGCACAGTGGTGGAGTGGTGATGATTCGGACTTGTTTTGCAGCCACACGGCATGGGCTCTTTGCAGCCACCAAGCCAACCATGAACTCTGTACACCAAAGTATTCCACAGTCAGATGTGCAACCGTCCGACAGCTAAAGCAACAGGACAGTGATTCCAAGCAACAACGGTAAATCCAGAACAGAATTGTTGAAATAGATAAGAATCAGGGTGTTGCACTGAGAGCCTTGCATTAGCAGATGCCCACAAACCTCAGCGATCTGAGGCAATGTTTTAAAGAAGAGTGGACCAAAGTTGATAAGAGGCTGATAAAGTCTAAAATTGTTATCTAAAGTTATTGCCGGTAAACGTGTTTCTACAAGCTATCACATAACGGGGTGTTTTTCATGCACAGCTTCTACATTTCAGCTTTGTTTCTGTTAAATAAAGAACGATACTGTCACGATCCTGGGTCTCTGACCCAGCGTTTTCAGTTTACGTTTTGAGTTCTTAAGTTATTCCTTTATTATGTTGAGTAATTTGGATTATCTTTTGGTTGCCTTTAGTTTAGTTATGTTTTACTTAGGTCCTCTGTGTTAGTCTGTCATGTTTCTTGTCTTCTTGTCCATGTTGTGTAGTTGTTT
>VUQG01045450.1:7078-26908 GCA_015106755.1 Etia nguti | reverse complement strand
GTTATGTCAGATCTGTTTCAGCTGTTTCCCCATGTGTTTCTACTTCCCCTAATCACCCTTGTGTGTATTTAGTCTGTGTGTTTCTGTTCATTCTTTGTCAGGTCGTCTGTTGTTGTTGTCATGTTTCAGGTATTGTTGCATCCCGGCCAAGTTTCATGTTGAGGGTTTTTTCATGTTTATTTTTAGTTTCGCCAGTTTAGGTTATTGTTTATTCTCATCTTTGTTCTCCTTATGTATTACTTTGTATATCTCCATCAGCCATATTAAACGGCTTGCCTTTTGTATACTCAAGTTTTGGTCCAAGTTCCTTTGTGTTTGCATTTTGGGTCCTCTTCGCAATTCATACAGTGTGCTGCCGCATACTGTGACAGATACTGTATGATCTGCCACGTGTTGTTGTTCATCTGAGGATGTTAAACTAAACCACATCATTTTTTATCATATCCTGAGTCATAAAACCTTGGCATTGAAAAAGGGTGTGCTTTCTTTTTCACAAATATCAGCCTGTTGGTAACACTTTAATTAAGTCAAAGGGTCACGATGAATCATCTGCATAAAAATTTCATTTCCAATAGTAAGTGAGATATTTCTATTTGGACTCGAATGGTGGCTGGGCCTACGTACGTTACCTATGCCAAAAAACTACAACACACCCCAAAGTAAAAACACCAGCTCTATTAAAACCAATTTTTATATACACAGTGTTTAAGGTTTGGTTACTTCCAGGTGTGGACTACAAGTTTGAAAGGTAACTTTTAACACTTGTTTGGTGTACGCACCCCAGCCTCTACCAGTATATCAGTGCAGTATATCATTTGGGAAGACCAAGAGCTGGTAATTTTAGACAAAAGAAGTAAAATAATGTCCTGTAAGTATTTTTAAATACCAAGTAGCTACAGGGTATTGTCGAGGAAAATAGAAAATATTAAAGTGTTGTGTAAGTACACTCTAAACACAGCTCGCAGTACTTATAGACACGCTGCAGTATCTAAAATCTAAAAATCTAATTTATGCATGAATGCAACAGCAAAGTGTTGCATAATACACCAAGTGCAACTATACAAATGTTTTCAGCCTGGCGTTTGTGACATTTGTGGCATGTTGTGTTAGTTATTCACTGAGGGAAGAGATTCAATGTGCAAATGTAGTTTCTTTGATTAGGCCTAGGCTAATGATGCTGTGATATTTAATTGCCTTCTAGTATACAGTTCAGGTATCTGGAAATGACACGAAGATTTACAGTGTAAACTGAAAGGCTTGTATGTGGTAGAGCTCGAGTTAGTAGAAATAACCAACAGCCACCGCTTTATTTTATTTTATTTTATTTTATTACGACCGAGCCGCCATCACCAAATCGTTTTACAATAAATATTCATGAATGCAAATCAGGGGGCAATTCTTTCAGCACCAATCATTCGCAGTTATTCATAGATCTGAGTAGCCAGTCATCTGCATGCCTTATTAACAGGCTGAGTTAAATGCCAAACTGGAACCCAACTGACCCCATTTGACTTTATACTTCAGCTGCGGTGAATTCATTACAGTAAAGCTGTACATAATCTTCTGTAACAAGCCTCTCCCCTAATGTGTCTCCTGAGGAAAAACCTGCAGGTGGATACAATATTTACATGAGTCACTGCAGCTTCATAAAGTGCTGGTAAAAGCTGGGATTTGGGCAAGGTTAGAGCTTTTAATTGTGGCGAGTTGCAGAAATGTATATTCACATATTATAGATTGTAAAAAGTTGAATGTTCTCCAAACTGTTTGTCTCCTAATCTTTGTTTTGTTTTGTTTTTTTGTCTAGTTTGGCAGAACAGAGGTCATTGACAACACGCTAAACCCAGACTTTGTTCGGAAATTCATTTTGGACTACTTCTTTGAAGAGCGACAGAACCTCCGGTTTGATCTGTAAGTAAGATGTGTGTGTGTGTGTGTGTGTGTGTGTGTTTCTGCGTCATTGTGACATGACTAGTTCCTAAACTTGCATTTAAGACTCTGGATATGGTTTATGTTATGGTTCACTGAATATTGGTTTAACTTTCATGAGACTTTTGAGAGGTATTGAAATGAAAAATTCAAAGTGGTAAGTGTGGCTCTTTTTACCATAGTCACAAAGATGATTGTTATTTCCATCTCTATGGTTCTGAGGCTTCTCCACCCCTCCATGCTTAAGCAAAGAAAGTAGGAGGTTGGAACAGCAGCAACACCTCCTGTGAAAGGTGGGTGGGTGTTGCACCAGAAGCCTCCTTGTGATTGCTTTGGTTCCTAGCAGATTGCCACAGTTGCCCGTAGTTTGCACGGAAGACGTCTGTGTCTTTATACTGTATCTAATGCATGGATTTAGACTGTCTTGTCTCATATATTACTGGTACACAGCTCTGATTCTCTTCTGCTGGTGATGTCCTGATGACTAAGTCATGTGTTATGAGCACAGCCGTCTCTTAATTCTTTTCTGTTACTTTCCATGGAGGCATAAGATTCTATCTGTAGGTTCTTACATTAGGTGAGGGGATTCTCCGTCTCATGTGGCTCTCAGGTCACATTTGTTACTGAATTATGGGGATTTCATTGGCTTTATTTTATTACAGGGGAATTATTTATATTCTAATCTATAAAGCGGGGAGCCATGGCGACAGCACCACCGGGATCTCAAAGTTCTCCTGTGAAGAGGAGCTAGTGTGTCTGCGTCGATGCATGTTGGTTGATTCATGATGGATAGCAAAACAGAGGGAAAGAACAAGGTAGACACACACAAAGACGTCAATTGTGTCTTTATAACCAAAAAAGATGTTATTTCTATTTCATATCTGCTCTTAACTACAGCTGTCGTGTATGCACGTGATGCTAGGAGTAATGTCTTGAGCTCATATGCGTACAACTGGTTGCTCATATGTACAGGAGTTGTGTCACAGGGTCTTGCGGTGGAGAGACAAAAATTGATGTGTGCAATTTGTGTGTGCATTGCCACATACTGTGTGTGTGTGACCATGGTGACAATGTGTGTGTTTCTGGGTGCATGTGTTCGCGAGTTCGTGTGCAGTTTAGCGGGTAGCCATAACAACCAGGGTTTCGGGGGGATGGTGGGTGTGATATAGGAATAGACAGATTTAACCTTTCATATCTAGTCCGCCTGCTCCACTTGTGTTCCACACCATGTTACAGCCCAGTGTACATTTTCATGTGTACACAAACAAGTTACTTTCTGTGTTTTGCACTAATGAAGAATATTAGTGACTTTGTAGGGCTCAGTTATTTAACTGCGATTTGCTTATGAGTGTTGTAGTATTTCAAATGAAATGAAGATGAACTGAATGATGGGAAGAGAAAACAGAGAAGGAAAAGACTCCAATGGTCCAAAGTATGCTACACCAAATGTGGTGGAGTCAGTATTACTGCACGAGCGTGTATGAATGGAACTGGGTCAGTGGTGTTTACCGCTTATGTGACTGCAACCAAGCTTCTTAAGCAAATGTTCTTTAAGCTAAATTTATGCCTTATTGGCTCTATGTAGACTTTTTTAATGTCTTCCCCGCCTGCCTTGTGTTGCTTTCTTACATTAGAGGTGTACAGGTTTTGGATTAGAACTTATCATTGTGTGTGCAATATGAGGAGGGCGAGTTTAAATCTATTAGAAGAATGACATCTCATAGAAAGATGGGGACATGTAAGGACATCTGTGTGTTTACACATAGACGCAACGTCTATGTCTGCTCATTGGTCATGTGATTATAAATGAATGAATGCATAACTCTGTGTCTCTTGAGTGGTTTTCTGAGTGGAACTGGACATCTGAGGGAAAAAACCAAGCAGAACTCTGGCTTTTTGTGGGTCTGCGATAAGGCTATGTGTTGTTCTCAGTATCATTCAGTGTGTGCATCCGTGTGTGAGACTCCTATGTGTGCCTGTTTTGGTGAATGTGTCTACCATAGACTGTATATAAAAGATAGCCACCATGATGGCTCCCATTGGGTTGTGAATGTCATGCCTTGAAGCCTTGAAGACTCGAGTGTCTTCACTGTCGCCGCCTTGATGTGATTTGGTTTTGGTCTGAGGGACACTGCAGTCTTATACCAAGAAACAGCCTTTGGGAACAAATAGATTTGAATAATAAGACAACAATGATACGTTGCAACTGCTGAAGTTGACCTCAGCTGGCCTTTAGAAATAGTACAGGTTTAAACCTCAAAAGCTACGCCTATCTTTCAAACAGTTTCTACGGTATCCAGATGTGTGCGTGCAGCCTTGCTGCTCCTCTCATCAACGACTGTATGTCCCTGGTCCTGCTGGCCTGCAAAGGGTAACGCTGTCTGAGATGATAACAGATGAAAGAATGTTTACTCCCTCAGGCTTATGGGAGTGAGATCTCTATGAAAACAAAACAGTTACGGAGCAGAGGTTATGAAATACTACAGTATGTCCTCTCACTATGAATTATGATACTGCATTGTGTTCCACAGGGCTCACTGTGAAAAACAGTGCACTGATGTATGTCTTTAATTTTACACTTCCCTAAGCTAAGAGGCATATACCGATATCATTCTAAACAGTTAAAAAGGTAAAATCTTAGACATAAAGCACGTCCCATGTCCCACGGAGTTGAAATGGGACATTTTAAATATTGGTTGTGGCTTGGATTTGGATTAAAAGAGAACCCTGCCGCACACAGGATATACTGTACATCACCCTTAACATCCATGTGAAGTAACTAAATTGCCTGGCATTTCTCCCCCACTGTATTACCCAGCAGAGGCCAATCCATATTTAGTGGTGGGTGAAATGACCTGAGCTGTGAAATGACCTCAGATTGCTGAGTGAATGGGTTGCCTGATTGCCTCCCATTCTTCAGAGCTGGAGGGGCTATTTCTGGAGAAGTTTGTCTCGCTGCAAATATTGTATGTTTAAGAGGTCGCCAGGTGAAACTGAGGAATAAGAGTAGTGAGTACTGTTCAGACGTGTGTGACAGTAATGAAAAGAGATGAAAACAAACGAGGACAGACTTCTTCACTTAGCAAGTCAGTATTTCAACGTTTCAGTCTTTCACATGTATAGCCTCGCAGCTATACGTGTGACTGCCAATTAGTCCATTTAGTGTGAGTTTAATAGAGGATGTCTGTGACCCTGCAATGCTGGGAAGTGAATTCCCAGAGCCTCCGTTGAGATTCTGCGTGACAAGATGCTTAACCCCATTACTGATTTACGCTCTCTGTAATCTCTTTTGTGTTCCCAGCTGAGCTCCTGTCACCCTCCATCACTCTCTCATGCATTCACAGTTTGTTTTTGTTTTTTTCTGCAGGTATGATGTCGATTCGAAGAGTGCCAACCTGTCAAAACACGTGAGTGCTTGTGTATTGTTTTGTGTTTATGTGAACGTAAATGCTGACCATGTCATTACCTGTCATTAGACTCTTTCCAACCACGTAAAAGTACTCTGGTCATTAGTTTCCTGACTTGTGGTGTGTTCAGGCCAAACTTGAATAAATAAGAAATAAAGGCAAATGTGTGTCAGTGCAAGTCGAAAGTATTTAACTGGCAAATTCATGACTTTTAGAGTTGTATGATTCAGTTTCAATTTTCTGTAGAGACAGGAAAAAAGGGGAAGGCAGAAAAAGTAATCGGAAATTTTGAAAATATATTCAGCTTCTTTTAATTCCACCTTTTGGTAATAGATCTCGAGAAAGTAGTTCTCCTGTTAGTTATTAGGTGTGAATATTTCAGGGTTGCAAAATATTATAAAAATAATAATGTCTATTTGAGAATTTTTGCTCTTTGTTTGGTCTGAATCAGAATCAGAATACTTTATTGATCACTAGAGGAAATTATGCCGGTTACAGTGCTCCAGTACAAACAGTAACAAAGACAGACAATACAAGAAGTAAGAAATAGCACAATATATACAATACATACATACATATATATATACATATAAGTCACTTATTGATAAATGTCTGAATAAGAAAGAAGAGCATGTGCAAAAAGGGTGTAGCTGAATATGTCTTTATGCCGATGAACAAATGTTTAATACAGATACACTCACCAGCCCTTATGTTAGGTACAGCTTGCTTGGACGTGGTTTTGCCTTCAGAGCTTTAATTCTTAGTGGCATAAATTAAACAATTCCTCACAGATTTTATTCCATATTGACATAACAGCATCACACTGTTGCTGCAGATCCATAATGCAAATCTCCCATTTCACCACATCCCCAAGGTGCTCTATTGGATTGAGGTCTGATGACTGTAGAGGCCATTTGAGTACAATGTACTTATTGTAATGTTCAATAAACCAGTTTGAGGTAATCTGAGCTTTGTGATATGGTGTGTTATCCTGCTGGAAGCAGGCATCACAAAATGGGTACACTGTGGTCATAAGTGTTGCTGGATGGCCAAGGTCAGCAACGGTACTCAGGCTATGGAGTTGAAATGGTGCTCGGTAAATACTAAGGGGTTCAAAGGGTGCCAGAAAAATATCCCCCACACCATTATATCACCAGCAACAGAATGAACTGTTTATACAGGGCAGGACGGAGCCATGCTTTCATGTTGGTTATGCCAGATTTTGAGCCTACCATGTAAAACTCACAGCAGATAACAAGACTCATCAGACCAGGCAATGTTTCTTTTAAGCTTCTATTGCCCAAATTTGGTGAGCCTATGCAAACTGTATCCACAGTTTCCTGTTCGTAGCTGACAGAAGTGGTACCCAGTGTGCTCTTCTGCATCAAGGTCAGAGATGCACTTCTGGATACTTTGTAACAAGCTGTGTACTGTCAATTTAAAGCAGTCTGGCCATGCTCCTCTGACCTCTGGCACAACAAGGGACCAACTCAGAGTTTGTTTTCTCACCATTCTCTGTAAACCCCAGTGATGGTTGTGTGGGAAAATCCCAGAAGAGCATCAGTTTCTGAAACACTCACACCTGGTACCAACTACTGTGCTACTTTTAAAGTCACTTAAATCACCTTAATTCCCCTTTCATATGCTTAGTTTGACCATGTCTACACATCTAAATGCATTGAATTTCTGCTGAGTGCATCTTTACCTAAAGCAAGCAGTTGAACAGGTGTGCCCAGGAAAGTGACAGTTGAGTGCATAACAAAAAAAAACAGCAAAGGTTTTAAGAGATGGCTGTCTACATGGACTGTTTACCAAAGTCTATAAATAGCAATATAAGCTGACAAGAGAACTGGCATTAAAAATCTTGATATTCACGTATTCAGATGTGTGTGTACATTTTTTTTCCGCCAGAGGTTTCTTCCTGTTAAAAGGGAGTTTTTCCTTCCCACCGTTGCCAAAGTGCTTGCTCATAGGGGGTCATATGATTTTTGGGTTTTTCTCTGTATGTATTATTGTAGGGTCTACCTTACAATATAAAGCACCTTGAGGCGACTTGTTGTGATTTGGCGCTGTATAAATAAAATTGAATTGAATTGATGCAGCATGGTCATTTGCAGAATCTGCATATTATTTCATTTTAGATTAAATATGTCCACCCTGGTTTTCCTTGGTCTTCCTGTTGTTAACTGTCTTTTCTCTACACGAGTGATATTATCAGTCTGCACTTTAACAAGTGATTTAGGAAACAGCTGTTTACATGCATCACTTTGACGCATTTAGTGAGATTCACTGTGTGTGTGTATATATCTCGAAGGCTTGGGTCTCAGTGTAATCTTGTTTGCACACACCTGTACTTACAACATCAGCTTTATGGTGATATCTTAGACACGTTTGAGAATGGTGGTTGCTCTAGTGACAGGACAATGACGTGAACTTGAACTATTCAAGTCACAGAAAGTCAGTGAAAATGATGGACGGCAGTAAAACCAGGAGCTGTGGAGTACAGAGTGGATATCATTTATACACAGTTGTCTTTTCTCCCAAGCTTCTTATCTACCTTTAGTCAGTGTCCATAGCAGACAGCTGTTCAGTGCTTTCTTCCCATTTCCCAGTTTTTGTTTACCATTTTGAAGGGATTTACCATAACCACACACATTGCTGTATTTGTCAAACTTACATGTTTCAGAACAGATTCGATGAAGCTCGAGCACATTTGGGTTATGCTGCAGGACAATGATCCAAAATAGACCAAGTCCACCTCTGAATGACTCAAAGGAGTAAATGAACTGGTTCTTAAATAGCACTTTTATACTCTACCTGAGCACTCAAAGTGCTTTATACACCTTGGCTCCTTCACACATTTATACAAGCACTTTTTTTCCATGCTTAAGTGCTTTCTAACATTCACGCTCCTATGGTTGCATCGGTGAGCGACTTGGAGTTCAGTATCTTGCCCAAGGATATTTGGCATGCAGACTGGAGCAGCCAGGGATTGAACCACCAACCTTCTGATCAGTGGGTGAACTGTTTTAACCCTTGAGTTCCCTGCTCAAACTCTCCAACGTGACTGAACAGAAGAGTAGACCAAAATTTCTCCAATTCCTTGCTGCCAAGGGTGGCACAACCAGTTATTAGGTTTAGGGGGTAATTACTCTTTCACATATGGCCAAGTTTGGATTGCTTTTTTTCTCATGATAAATGAAAAAATCATTTAAAATAATTATTTTGTATTTACTTGTATGATTTTTTTCTGATATTTTAATTTGTTTGATGATCTGAAACATTTAAGTGTGACAATCATGGAAAAAAAATCTAAGAAATCAGGAAGGGGGGGGAATACTTTTTAACTGAACTTCATATTAGTCCATCTCATGCTGTAAAGATTATAAAAGGTTATCCACAGTCTTTACTTCAATTTAACTATTTTTTTTCTCCAACTATAACCAAACAGCAGGTGAAAGCAGACCACAGTCTTACACACTCTAAACGACTCTATTGTTTCAGATTGTAGGAACAAACAATATAATTATTCAGTTTGAGGACTTTTTTGGAAAGTGTGTTTGCTTCCTTCATTCACTTGACTTTTATGTCAAAGTCTGCCTCTGAGCACAGCTGCAAACAGCTAATGTTGCTTTTCCCCAAGGTGAAACACTGGAGCCATTAGCGCTTATCATTGCATGGCGTTTATTACCCAGCTCAACAAGTCTGCCTGCATAGCATATTACAGACACATACCCTTTCTGGTGATGTAAAAAAAACAAAAGAATAAGAAATAATATTAGCATTTCTGTACACTTCAAATGGAGCATTTTGTACTAAACTCCATCTAAATGCCAGCGTGTCCCCTGTTCTATTTGATTAAGAGTAACAAATGCCTGAGGGCCTGTGGACTGCTTTCCCTCTCTAGCAACACTGTAAAAATGATATATTTTCTTTTTTTATGGTATTTCTGTTATAAGCTAATACAAATACATATAATAGCTGTAATTGGAACCTTTGTGGAAGCATTGTACCCAAGCTTATATTTCACCTTCATTAAGGCCCCATGTACCTGTTGAAAGGAAGTAGATTTTACTGAACCATTTCTAAATTACAACAAACTGCTGTGCGTTATCATTATGTGGCCTCCAGCTAAATATGCACAAATGGAAGTACAACAGTCACAGTGATTTTAATACAGAGTCACAGTAATTGTGTTTTATGCTTTGACCTTTAAAAAAAACAACAAAAAACATATACTTTACCTTATCACTTACTGTTTTGCTGAGCATCATTTCTAAAATTGATTGCCCACATTTGTAAAGACTGCAAGTGTACTGCTGGCGTTTATATGACAAGTGAATGAAATAAATGGAGATAAACTGCAAAAGTGCAAAACACAGTCTCCAATGCAGGTTTAGTCTCTTAATATTTCCCTTCAGGATATTTCTTTTCTTATTTTATTGGGTTTGATGTCTCTCTGGGTGCAATCATTTCCTCTTGTGCTGCCCCTAGCTGTTTCTCTTTTCTTTTCCTCTCCATATGACATTCTGTCACCTTTTTATCCTATTTCATTGCCATACCCTTGTTCTCTCACTCTTCTCTTTTCCCTCCCGTGCTCTGGATTTGCTCCCCCTTGGCTCACTCGTTTGAAATCAATAATCTCATATAGGCAGAGACAGCAGCCTTGGTGCAGGTCCTATGGGGGAAGTCAGAGAGCTAACCCATTAGATGGCGTTTTAACATTGGGAGCTGTAGGCTGCGGAATCACCTGGGACCTGGGTGAGAACTAGTGTGGCATATAGAAGGAAAAGTAATACACAATGTTGGTGTGTCCAGTATGGGTTTTTAACCATATATCTGGGTCATTCCATATGATATTAATCAAATTTGAAACATGTTCCCCTAAAAATAGGATGTCTTTTGTACAATAAGTACAGTATATTTAATTTATCTTAACCCTTCACAAATTTCACCCCTGTATTATGAAAATTTTCTGAGCGTGGGTTGACATCCTGTGCTTTTTGATTGGCTTTTTTTTGGGGGGGGGTGTTAGTCCCTCATAACTTCCAAATATAAGAACTGGCTACTAAAAAATTCAGGGCTAAAAGAAATATATTTAATATTTAATCTTTGGTTTAACAACATAACAAATAGCCAAGTTTGAGTTTCAATAGCATGGGGTTTTTAATTGTTTCAGTAGTAAAACTGCACTAGTACCACATCTGCAATGTACAGTAGCAGAAACAAGGACTGGTACTCTTCATTGTTTTAATCTGCTTTCTGATCATTTACAAGAGAGAGTTTAAATATAAACTGCAGGTAAAGAATTTCAAGCTTCATATCACCAGATGGAAAAGTGACTGGTCAACACAAGTCATAGCATGTGAACAGTGTCCTTCTTTTAAACACAGCTCATCTTCTAGATCTTTTAGCTGTGATCCCTTCTTTGTCAGGACAGAGGCAGATTTCTCTGTGCAGTGGTCCAGCAGCAAAACTTCCCCATCTCATTTGATTTGAGCTGTTTTTTGAGTTTAGTAATTGCTAATTATTATCTAACATAGTATTTTACTGGCTTACTGCCTGAAATTAGCTATTACAGTATGTTTCCTCTTTCCTATGTTTTTTAATATAAACATGCTTTGTTTTTTTATTGTAAAGCCACTGATTGTGTATTGATGAGAAATCAAGAAACCTGAAAGCCGACAGTGACAGTTGAGCCTATCAGTCAACAGAGTTTCAAGCCTAAAACTTTTAAACAGCAGGAAACCTGCCAGAATGAAATAGCTAATAGCTAATTCCCTCTAGTTATTTTTCAATACTGCAGGTGATAAAAATGGTCTTGTCAAATTGTATATGTGAACTTAAGAAAGCCATGAGATACCCCCCAAATATGGTTATTATCCTTTTGAAGATGTAGATTTAGATTCATCTGCTCACATTCCCTTGTTCTTTGGATCTCATAAAATTGTTCATTTCTTTCTGTAAAAGTGCTGAAAGGGGCTACACCCACACAACTATTTTTCTCATTAAATCTTTTTCTAGCTCATGCTGTTATATATTTAGCCGTTAGTTGCATATAGCCAGTTCTCAGATGGACCTCATGTAGGCAGCAGCCACAGTTGCTAGGTAATTTGTGCATTTACGGGTTCACCTCTACATGGTGGATGGAAATTATTATCATTATTATTATTTTGGTCTAATTTCGGCACACGTTTCCACCAAAACAAATATGTTCATAGCAGACTGAGACTGCGTGGCTGCAGGAATGTAATTGTGATGAGATAGATGAGAAGAGATAAAGCTGAGAGGCTAATCAATGGACCAAAGGGAATCCAATATGTTAGTAGCGCTTGGAGCTGCTCTGGTCAGATATTAGAGATACTATCTAACAAAGACAAATGATCTAACCCCCCAATTAAAGGCCCATGAATAAGGTGTGTTTCTGTAATCCATATTTAGATATATTTATACAGGAGAAATTTGTGTTTTATGGGTGTTGTTTTCTGAAGGTTGGTCATTTTTGACACTGAAAAGCAACTTGTCATTGTTTTAATTCCATGAGGTTTCTAGGATGCTACGGGTGCACTCATGTCTCTGGCTCTCTCCGTATCAGCTGTAAAGCTTCAATATGTAAAGGCAGTTTAATTTCCCAGGGAAGTAGAGGAGCACACTGGGGCAGGTGTGAGGGCTGGTGTGAGGAAGGCTCAGTTTCTTCTTGCTAATATGATCTATCAAAGGTGAAGGTAGTGGTATTTGAAAAGACTTGTGCCTTTGGGGTTGGATTCTGTATTGATCAGCAGGTCAGGTTTGTGAGTAATGCTATGTCCGAATGACAAAAAACATGTGTTGGCTCACTTCTTTCTCCTTGACTCTGCAGGACTTTCTCGGCCAAGCCCACTGTACTCTGGGAGAGATAGTCGGATCGTTGGGCAGTCGCTTGGAAAAACCTCTTGGGTGAGTAGGAGCTCAGATAGCTGTAGCAGAAAAAAGTGTGCACACATTTCAGTGACTATCTGACCAAAAGTCGCATGAACTACAGGGACACTAGCAAATTTGAGTCAGGCTTGACGATAGTGGCATCAGCTCAGACTCACAAAAACACCTTAAAGATGTTTTTATCAGAGAGAAATGGAGAAATGATTTAGCTTTAACTCTTGATGACTTCAGACTAGATGAGTGAGAGCAAATCTTTGTGTCTCTTCAAATTATATTTCCCTGGGCTAATTTGCTTGCTTTTTTAATACATTGTTGATTATTGACAGACACATTGACTAATTGATTACCGCTGTCACATTAACAAATAAACCTGTATTGTTTGTATTCATCCTCATGTTATCGTTATTGTATTTGTAAGCAGCTAATTCAGTCTTATTATGGTTCTTTATCACTCTTGTCCACAATGTTGCTCTAGTGGCCTCCTCTTATTTACATATTTTCTCTCTCATGAGAAAGCCCACTTGGCTTCCTCTCAATTGTGTCTCTTTAATCCAATTAGCTTGTTCATTTGAAGCCTTGATGAGGCTTTAGATCTGAAAAGAGCGTTGTTAAGGGGAGAAATAACAGGGAACATTGTCAAGAACCTGGCAACCTGTGTGTGTGTGTGTGTGTGTGTGTGTGTGTGTGTTTGTGTTTCACATCTTCTCTTCACGTCAAAGCAAAACTGACATCCTGTTGAGTAGGAATCGCCATGGTGATTGCAGAGGCAGGTTTCCCATGGAGAGGGAAGGAAGGAAAGACAGAGATATAAAGAGTGCACGTCTTTGGAGTGGTCCACACATATAGTTCAGACACACACACACAGAGCGGGAGAGAAAGTGAGTGCAAAACTATGTTGTCTCATCTGAAAGCTCAACTCCAGGAACTCCTCCTTCCACATTTCTCTTGATTATTTACATTTGCGCACACACAAAAATGTTTGCTTGGCTATATTTCTGGGGACAAGTTGAGCCCCTTAAAATAATCTTACCTCAGAAGCTACTCCTAACCCTCAAACAATCCTATGAAGTGGTGTAAGAAACTAGCCGCAATAAAAGTCCTCATTTTTCTCAAATGTCCTTGTGACATGAATGATGGACCCGACCAGGGGGCCGACTGCGTGTCCAGCGGCGGCCCTGCAGCTGTTCCGCCTGGCCACCTCGTCCCTCTGCATGGCCGCGAGCTCGCCCACCATTCGGGCCAGTGCCTCCACTGGCTAGCCCGGTCGTGGTTCCGCCATGCCGCCTCCTGGGTTTTCCGCACCACTGTGGCATGAATGACGGACCCGACCACATAGTTCACACTTTTAACACTTTTTATTCCGGTTGCTGTTCTCCAACACACGGCCGCAGCTTTTCAGCTGTGTCCCACACACAACAACAACAACCCCAACCTCAGGTCCCAGCACGTTTTATACAGGGGAGGCGTGATGAGCTGATGGAGCTCCGGTGTGTCAGCCCCTCCTGCAGCCGCGCCACAAACCACGCCCCGCCACAGTCCTCACGTTAATGGTCAGAAGTTTAAAGCAGTCCACATTAGGATAGTTGTACTTGTGCACACACCCACACACACACATAGATTTTGAGAAATAAAATTGTGAATTGCTATTTTAAATGGATGTGTATATTGGAAAATATTCAGTGGAATATTTCAAACAATCTCATATATACCGCCTGTTCTTTTGTAAACATTTTGTGAAAACCGGTTGAGGAATAGAGATGTTACTCCTCCTCTTTTGTTATGCTACTCGAGTACATCAAATGCAAAGTGTGCCTTGGTTATCACAGAAGCGGTTTGTGAAAGAAAAGTTAAATTATGAGGTGTGAATTGAGTTCTTTCTTTGATATTCAGGGCTGTGTATGTAAAATGTGGAGGTTGGTTGCTTTAGGTCCTGAAGACATTCACTCTCCATATGTTGTGCCACGCTTCTGCAAATATATGCAGATGAGAAAAAAGCAAAACAATCAACGCTGAATGAAACAGGTTTGTTACATTCACATATGCCACCTATATAGACCATTTATAAGAGGTCAAGAGTGATTTGGTGCAGAAAGAGGAAAACTGTCAACTTTCATTAAAAATGAAGGGGCAGGACCCACAGCTGTTCTCTGGCTCTGGAGGTTGTGTCTGTATTTATATATGTGCGTGGGTGTAAGTGACAGTTAGGCACACACCTGCAGCCTGACATGACAGGCGGAGGAGGTGGGGGAGGGGCTTAACAATTTTAACATATTGCATTGTTCAGTCTAACTCCAGTGGGCATTTAGGAGTGCGTGCACGTGGGTGTGTGAGAGAGACACTTAGAGTAACCAGCAACAAGAAGCAAAACGCATCATCAAGTGCAGCAATGGTGAGGCACATGGTTAACGTAGCATTCGGCTAACGTAGCACTATCCACCCGCCATATTGCAAACAGCTGAAACAGCTGAACTGTGTAGGTGCAGCTTCTGCTTGTGTGCAAACAAACTGCTGCCAATGGGAAGAAAGAGACAGACACATTTGGAAGTTTAGTACACGTTTACATTATCAAGAGAGCATAATATATCTATAAAGAGAGCTCCAAACCTTAAATAATAATGAATACATTTAATCAGTGACCATAAGTGGACAAAATGCCTTTTTTGTCTCCTTCTTTAGAGTTTTCCTGACTCAATGTATATGTGCAAGAGGTTATCATAAAATATAATTACTGTAATAACAATTATTGTAGCTTTACACTAGAACCATCAGGAGGGGTCACTTTAACAGCCGTAGTGGCAAAAGTGTAATTTCTTGAAGATGTCACATTCATTTTCATCTATTTTTTCTCATTTTAAGAGCAGACAAAACAAGTATTTAATATTAATATTTAGGGGTTTTATTATTCAGATAATATCATTATAGATCTTAAATTTACAATGCACATTTGGGTAAACTAACAAAAAACTTAAAACAACTATCGTATCTGAAAATGTATTTTCTAATTGTTATTTCATAACAATTAGAAAAGTAAAAATTAATTTTGGTATTAGACGGTATAAAAGTCAAGTCAAGAAAACCTTTATTTGTCACATGCAAGTTGCCCTGCAGTGAAATGGGAAGCCCCCTCCCCGATCGTACATACACAGCACAGACAACACATAATAAGCGCTCACCGCGAAACAGATTGAACAGCTGATTGGCTACGTTTTTAAAACTGACCTCACTGCTGGCTACAAAAACATAAGAAACACATTTTAAATAATTAATGTAAAAGTAGAAGAAAGTTTATCACCTCTGCCTCTCACCCAGCGTCCACTCTGCTCCGCCTCAGTCAATTCCTGATTATTGGACAACCTACCCTAACTAATGAGCCACCCGCTACCCTCCTAGCAAACCTCTGAGGACATTTCCTGGTTCTTAGACCTTTGCCTTACAACATGATACACTTTGACATGAGTGCGCTGACTTAAATTTCATTACCAGGTCACATGTAAACAAACTGATGCATACTGTGGTAAATTGTCCAAAGATATTATGCAGCACTGCCTCTCCTTGCTCCATAGTCATGCCATAAACAGTTTTCAAGAGATGGCCATTATTAGAAAAATTTCACCTCTAATTTCAATAGAACAAAAGCAATTTAATGGAATAGCTTGACATTTCCAAAAAGATTCTAATTTACCTTCTTGCCAGGGGCTTCTGGAGAATATTTACACAACTCTCATATTTGCATTACCGCACATTTGAAGCTACAGCCACTAGACAGTACATGCTGTTGTACCAGTGAAATGTGATAAAAGTATTTTTATGGGAGCAGTTTATGCTTTTTTTGAAGAACATTTTAATCTGTGAGTGTTAAATGGTGCTAGTATTTAGTTCTTTATTTATTTATTTTACCTTTGCACTTGGAGACTTTATCAGGTATAGACAGAACTACTTGGCACACAGTGCTCGATAGACAGCAAAGATTGTTGTGGCATCCAGAAGGAATGCGGGTCTCCCATCACCATGTGTGACTTCACAGTTAACACTTTGTCCTTCTGCTTCCTGGGAACCATCATCATCCAGGACCTTAAGTCATCAGTAGTCTCGGCAAAAGCCCAGCAGAGACTAAAGAAGTTCAACCTGCCAAAGTCAATAATTGTGCACTTTTACACCCCCATAATTGAGTCTATGCTCACGTCCTGTGCCACCATGTGGTACCCTGCTTTAACTGCCAAGCAAAGGGCAGACTGCAGACTATCATCCTCTCTGCTGAGAGGGTTATCAGCTGCTGCCTGTTCTCTCTACAGGACCTGCACACCTCCAAGACACTGAGCAGGAAAGATTATGACTGATCTCTCCCACCTCGGACATCCTGTTTTTGAAATGTATCCTGCAGCCCATCATAGCCAAAACCTCTCACCACAAAAACACTTTCTTCCCAACTGGCAGCTGGCCTTCTTAATGATGCCCGAGGCCTCTGCTGGCACAGACTCTATCCAACCTATGGCCAGTGTTATAAGTCTGTGAACACTTACCTTAGATTGTTACATTAATATAATGTCTGTATTCTTAATTGTTGCACTTACACATTAATGCTCTATTCGTGCCGAAGAGATTTCCAGTCGGCGTCTCACACTTTATTTTTAAAATCTCTTTTGATGATCTTGGCCAGAGTTATTATAGTTTTGTATTTTCTAATCTGTTTTTATTGTTATTGCATTTTGACTTTTCGTTTTTAATTCACTTTAGTTTCACATAGTTTCCACAGTGGATTTTCTTATTTCACTTTAGTTTTTATTGTTTGAAAATGTTTTTTGTTTTAGTTTAGTTTTTATCACTTTCACTGTTTCATTTTGTGTCTTTTTCATTTTTATTGTATGAAGGGCAAATGATATAAAAACCCAGTAGGTGTCATGTGACGTTATGTGGCAGGCAGGTTTAGGACCCAAAGGATGGAGGGCAGGGGATTCATGAGTAGAACACAAAATTAGCATTTATTGCTTGCTGGTCCGAAATAACAAATTCCAAAGTGTTTTTTTTTTTGTTGTTGTTTTTTTTGGGGGGGGGGGGGTTCCCTCAAAGTAATTCCGAAGTAATCCAATAGGAAACAGAATCAGGGAGGAAACACATCCCAGGAAACACTGAGGCAGGCAAAGACACCATAGAATGAGACACGACACAACAACGAACAGAAGAAAACTGAGGACTCAAATACCCACATGAGATAAGGACAGATGGAGACACCTGGGGGACATGGCTGAACAGAATCCAACTAACGAACCAAGGATAGCAAAACTCAACAAACACACATGGGACAAGAGACTATCAAAATAAGAAAGGAAACAAACACAGAGACAAAGACCCAGACGGCCATAGGGACAGACCGGAGAAACAGACAGGGACCACTGAAGGGAGCTAAGAAACAATAAACATAGCTGGAATGGGAAACCACGGGAAATGACTAAATAGGTGACAGATCCACATATATGATCTTAACAAGGAAACAGAAATGGAGACTTGACACAGAAACAGAAAGGTAGACACTGAGATGGGACAGGACACATACAGATGAAGGGACATGACGAGGGAGACCGAGAGGAAAGATCAAGAGAATGATGACTGAATATCACATAACCAAGAAGAACCAGAAAATAAAAAGACTACTAACGTACAACATGAAGTAACAAAACCTGGAATCACATGCAGAACCATTACTTAGACAAAGAGAATACAGGGGAAACATGATAATTATAACGAGGAATGAAACAAAACCCAATAAACCAGAATAGAACCCAGAGCAGAGAAACTAAGGTCTAAAACCAGAATCACGAGACACTGACAGATGACCACAAACCTGACACAAAGGGACTAGAGACCAGTGTTGGTCAAGTTACTTGAAAATAGTAATTAGTTACCAATTACGTAATAAAACAATAGACCTTTCAGCCCAATTCTATTTTTTTTGCCAGTATCCATCATATAAAATTGAATCAAATGAAAAAGTCTATTTTTGGTTTTATTAGTTTTAATCTTTTAACTTTATGCACATTGCATTAAGCAAACATTAAATTATACGCAACAGTCTTTGACTTGAAGAAATGTGTTTAACATTTAAACCTATTTTCTGCATATTCCAGCATATAAAATAAAATAATGTTTTGTGTTTACACTCACTCTTTCAAATAGATGCAAGTAAAACACAGCAGAAAATAATTATAATCAAAGTCCCGTCGCTCTTACATCTATTGTCACCTGTTTAGCAGGAGTGGGGCGAGTGGAGGTTGGCCTGGTGTTGCAGCGGTCATGTCAGTGGGGGGATCCGGGGGTCTCTCTGTGAATTTCACATTCCCGTGGCGGCGTGCTCGGTGCTTGCTCAGATTTGAAGTTCAATTTTTCGCTGTAGAAGAAGTTTTCTTCCCACGCAGTGTACAGCGGACGCTAATTTTTGTCACTTTTTACAGAATCAAACTCAAAGTACTGTCAGTGCTTCCACACTTTAAACACTGCATGGTCGTGCTCTCTCCTGCACTCCATATTATCCATTGTTGATCTACACACGTCTGTTGCTGCCACGAACGTCGCGTCCTCGTACGTCCTTGTCATGAGACACTCTCACAAACAAAATCACAGTTTAGTAACGCAGTAACGCAGCGTGCTTACAGGAAAGTAACAGTAATGTAATGACTTTTTTTTTGCAATAGTAATCCCTTACTTTACTCGTTACTTGAAAAAAGTAATTGGATTACGCGTTACTGCCCATCTCTGCTAGAGACAAAATCCAGAGATGGAACTAGACATGAAACAGGAACACAAGAGAGGCAGGAATACATAAAGGACTCACAACATAAACTAAAACGCAGAAAAGAACTAGATGAGAAACACAACTTTGGAATATCAGTTTGTAGAAAAAACAGGAAATACATAAAGTAACCAAAAAACTCAAAACACTGGGACTAAAACCCAGGGAACCTAACAACATGTGTATTTCTCTAAATGTCATACTCTTTCATAATATGGCAAAGATATTATAGATCATGTCAGGCTTATTTGGACTTAAAAGTTTGGTTCGGTTAAGTTAAACTTTAATTTTCTTTATATTAAACAGGAGTTACATGTTGAAGCCAGTAAATCCCTCAATAGCTTTTTCTGACCTTTAACTCCATAAATTAATGAATCTGTTAGTCTTATTGTTGGATAAAATTAGCATGAGACCACCCCTGATTTCATAAATATCACGACTTTATTACTAATACCATTTTCATTTGAAACACCGATCCTGTTGCTTCCTGAATATTTTTGAATAATCAGTAAGGCAGTTTTATCACTTTGTACTTTTTTTCTTCCCCTTTGCTCTTTTCTTTCCAGAACTCTCTATTTTCTCTTGCTCACACACTTGCTCATGCTCTTTTTGACACTTTTGTTCCCACAAAGAAGATCTCGGTGTTCATTGTAAGTGGGAAGAGGGTCACAGAGAAGCCCCGATGAACTATGGAAGAGCCAAGTAGTCTACAATTTTAAATACAAGTGAACCAAGACATGCGAACACACACACACACACACACTCAGGGGAGAGAGAGAGAGAGAAAAAATAGCA